>ML890366.1:0-13011 GCA_009831015.1 Picea engelmannii | reverse complement strand
TCTGCATACATAGAAGAAGTCCTAGATAATTTGAGTTGGTAGCATGAAGCAAAGTTCATGCATATCTTAAGCCTAAGCAAGTTTCATGGATACTTCATTTACATGACTACAAATGACATCAAGACAAATATGTCTTCCTTCCTGTCATCTTTATGTATCCATGTTTCATTTGATTACTGTCAGAATCTCATGTGTATTTTTTATGACCAAGGAAGCTGTACTTATTTTGATGCAAGCTAAGTCTTTCTTCCTGGTTGGAAACCTAACTGTCTTTTTAGTCTGTTATGAAAAACAACATGTAACTTTGGGCCACTGGTTAAAGAGTACAACATTTTACCTTGACAGTTGGGTTATCTTTGTTTTGAGAACCCTATCCCTTTTTTTTTTCATTCAATTTGAGCCATTAGCACAGGAGCTCTGAAGTCTGATTCAACTTTACATATTGAACTTGGTACTGACACCAAGAACATCTTGAAACGACACGAATATCAGATCAGAGTCAAAAGTTTGTATAGGTTCAGAGGGAGCCAATTTGCATATGACAGAAAGACAGACATATTATGAGAGGGAGCAGTCCCTGTATATGAATTAGTCCTTGACCTACAACAGAATTGATAGCTTAATGGAATCCAGGGACACTTTTAGTTTTTTTAAAAAGGGAAACCAGCCCGGTGCCAAGAAATACGAAAGGAAGCAGAAAAGTTTTTCAAACATCTAAGGGCATTTTCAAAGAAGCAGAAACCAGAGAAGTACTCTGGCCATTTGAATCTTGTGATTGATTCAGAACCTTCCACTTTTAAAATGTGGGAAGATGCTGTGATAGAAAAGAATGATGTATGATCAGTGTTTCAAAGACCTCGCGACAAATCAATGGTAACCTCAATTGGCCTTATGAGATAAAGCTTACAACAGATGATTGTATTGAGGATAAAGTTGTGATTCGTGAAAGAAGGGATTATCTATGACTAGACCCTAACTTCCATCAGGATCTTTTGTCACAATTTTTGTTTTTGGATACCTCTTAACAGTGAAGTTAAGCAAGAGGCTATCCATGGGAAAGATTCCCATAGACTATAACAAGCTCCGAGAGCTCGGTATGAAAGTATTAACAGAGTCTTGGTTTCATGAAGATTGTCCAAAATCTTCATCTATTTCTTATAGGAAAGGAAATTTGTATATATAGCTCAGACTAAGAGGGAGCTCTTCAAAATGGGAATGTAAGACTTAAATCTTTTACATTAATTTCTAAGCTTGAAGTTTTTAACAGAAATCAGGAGAGATATTTCTCTCACAGGGTAAATATGCAGTTGATGTGCTTCGCAGATTTGGCATGATGGACTGCAAGTTCATGAGCACACAAATGATCTCTAATCTAAAGAAACTACGAGATCAGGCCATAGGTTCAGATCCAAAAGATCCCACCTTATATCAACAGATCATTGATTTATCTCGTACATATGAGACCAGACATCTGTTATGCGGTAAATGCTCTCAGTCAGTTCATGTGTGAACCGATGCATTTACATATAGTTACTATGAAGCATATTCTGAGATATGTTTTCAATGGAAGTGTAATGCTCCATGGTTTTTCAGATTCAGTCTAGATGGGTAATACAGTAAATCGGAAGAGCACTTCCGGATATTGCCTCAGGATTGGGTTTAGAAATGATTTCCTGATCTAGCAGGAAGCAGGGCTCCATAGCCCAAAGCACTGAAGAGTCAGAATACATTGCTGCAAGCAGAAAAACAGTGTGGTTTAGGAAGCTACTCTCTGACTTGCTCAGTTCAGAGCTTGAACCCACTATCATTCACTGCGACAATCAGAGCTGTGTAAAGCTCATCGAGAATTCAGTATTTCACGACAGATCGAAACACATTGAAATACGATATCACTTTGTCTGAGACATAGTTCAGAAGAACATTCTCAGCATTTAGAATGTTCTAACGGCAGCAGATACTTTTACCAAGCCACTGTCCCTGACAAAGTTTGCATACTTTCGTGACAAGCTTGGTATAGCTGAGAATGCCTCTTTTGCTGAGAGGGAGTGTTAAATTTAAAGCAACTGCAAGAGCCATTCTCCGGGAGGATGGCAAAGACCCTAGCCGAGATCTAGGGCCCCCAAGTGCACCCTTGGGGTTTCTTGGTCTGGGACCAAACAGTCAGTGCCATGGCAAAAGACCCTTGTAAGGGACCCCAGTAAATGACTGGGGTTCTTGGTCTGAGACCAAGCAGCTAAAGCCCCTAGATATGTCTAGGGCCCCTGGAAATGTCTAGGGTACCCATGCCTCAGGCATGGGTTGATCTTTGGTCTTGTACCTTGGTGGATAAGACCCATGAGAGGGCCCCCAGTATACGACTGGGGTTCTTGGTCTAGAACCAAGCAGTAAAGACCCCTAAGAGGGCCCCCAGTATACGACTGGGGTTCTTGGTCTAGGACCAAGCAGTTAAAGCCCCTAGATAAGCCTAGGGCCCCTGGACATAGTCCAGGGTACCCATGCCTGTTGCATGGGTTGATCCTTGGTCTTGGACCTTGGTGGATAAGACCCCCTACCCCTCACTTTACAAAATCATTAGTATCTTTTTGTCTTTAGAGTGAGCGGATCTTCTCTCCCTTGCTGTGGCCTTGTCCATTGCTGTTGGAGCCTGTCTGAGATTGCTACGACCCTCTTGCTGTTCACTGTTGAATTGTTGCGGCCATCTTCTTTGTTGTGTGGACTGCTGTTGATGCGGCCCTATCCTTCTACTGTGTGGGCTGAGTCTATAGGGTGCGGCCCTCTTCTTCTGTTGTTTGGAGTGAGCCTGTAGGGTGCGGCCTTTTCTTTTATGCTGTGGGGTGAGACTGTAAGGTGCAGCCCCTTCTATTATGTTGGAGTGAGCCTGTAGGGTGCAACCCCTTCTATTATGCTGTGTAGTGTGTATGAGGTGCGACCTCTCCTTGTTTGCTGTTGTGTAAGGTCCAACCTCTCCTGCTTGCTGTTGTGTGGGGTGACTGAGGTACGACCCTTTTAAATGACTGCTGTGATGTGACTGTGTGCCGCCCTCTCTTCTGCTGTGGGGTGTTTACCCTGTTTCTACTTAGACCGTGACCTTTTTCCTTTGGTTTTTGGCCTTCCTTAGTAAGGGTTTTGTCCTTAACGTTTCTATGTGAGGGTTTGTTGTTTCACTCACTGTTTGCATGAGGGTTTGACTTTAAGAAGTCTTTGTGGTCCTACTCCCTTGGTGGCAAGAAAGATCTTTCATCTCTTGGTAAGAGATCCAACCTATATGGTGGATCTATGAGCTGAACTTTGCCTGAGCATAATTACAAATGGTTCTGCATCTCTTGTGGTGGCTGTGACTTCTTCAGAGGTAAGGTTTTAGGACAAGGTAAGCTATCTACAAATCACTTTCAGATCTGAACTTTGTTTTGAGTTTAGTACTTTTGATCTATATAGATTTGTGTATCAACATTGACAATTTGTAGATCTGAACTGTATATTGAGTTTACCTCTTGTTTCTATAATTGTGATTTACTGTTTATGATCAGTTTGTTTTAGATCTGTAAATCTATGTAAAGTCTAAGTCCAACATTATAGTTCTGAACCACTGTCTTACTGTTTATCTATGTTATCAGATCTCTCAGATCTGTACAAGTTTCTTTCCAGCATTGAAGATCAGATCAAATTCTTATTCTAGATCTGTTCTAAACTATTTAGATCTGACACACTTGGGTGTTTTCTCCATTCAAGTAGTGTAGACTTGTTTTATGGTTATAAGATCTAGTTAAAAATTAAAAGATACTTCTGTTTTGCTTTACTACCCTAATTCTAACACCTTCATTGTTCTTTTGCAAAAGCACAACAACCATAGTAGAGTCAAATGCGAAAGAAAAAATTGAAATTTTTTCTTATAATTTGGACTGACAAAAACATGAGTGACACAAAGCTTGTTTGATATCTTCAAAATCCCTCTGTGCTTCATCACTCCATTTCAAATCATGGTCCTTTTTCCGCATGTCTGAGATAGGCTTGACAATCTTCGCAAAGTTAGGAATGAACCGACTCATGAAGTTGATCTGACCAAAAAAGCACTGAATTTCCTTCTTGCTTGCTGAAAGAGGCATCTCTTGAATTCCCTTTACTCTATTAAGATCTATCCTCACACCATCCTTTGAAACTATATCGCCCAATAACTTGCCTTCAAAGACCCCAAGAATTGACTTATTTGGGTTCGGTGATATACTAAGAGACCTGCACCTGTTAAAATTTTTATGTAACATGATCATCTATATTCTTGGAAAATATAGTTATGCCATCTTGGTTAACTACAATGGACTTGAAAATATAGTCAAAGAAAGTGAAGTCCATAACATGTTGGAAAGTGGCTTCAACATTCATGAGCCCAAATGGCATGCAGATGTAAGAGTATGTTCCCTAAGGGGTTATGAAGACTATCTTACACCTGCCTTTCTTTGCTACCATCACTTGATTATATCTTGAAAAGCCGTCCAACATGGACATCATACCTGAACCTGTAACTGCTTGAAGAACATGTTCCATGATTGGAAGTGGGTAGTTATCCTTGAAAGATGCACGATTAAGGTTTCAAAAATCAATACATATGCGTATCTCACCTGATTTCTTTCTTATCGGTACATAGTTAGCCACCCAATTAGAATACTTGATTGGTTGAATGATTCGTGCATCGTACAATGTCTGTAACTCTTTCTGAATGGTGGGCGCTACCTTTGGGTTCATGAATCTCAGTCTTTGTATAAATGATTTTGTGCACTCCAAGAGTGGTATTGCATGTTTGATTATCTTCGGATTATATTCCTTCAACTCAGTGTATGACCATGCAAAAACATCTATGAATTCCTTCACCAATGCCACGATCTTGGCTCGCTCTTGAGGAGTGCAACCTTTCCCAACCTTAATGAGCCTCGATGTGTCCTTAGACCCGATGTCAATTTTCTCTACTTGTTGGTCTACACAAGGTTTGTTAGCTCTAAAAACATGTCAGATCTAACAAATAAATCCTCTAATAGAACAAAACCTCTGGGAATTTTATTGCCTTTTCTTTGAATCATTGGGCCCTCCTCACCTTACTATATCTCATCAATTATATTGTCAGAAAACTCATTAACTCAATTCAAAAAATTAAATGTGTCTACAATCCTCAAAAACTTTCCATGAGCCAATATTATCAGGAATGAAAGGACGAAAAGATACTTCAAGCACATATGTAATGTATGGATTTGATGCCCATGGTTGGAAAAGAGTGGTCACAGTTGCCAAAGAATCTGCCAATTTGTTTAAACTCGTATGCACATGTGTGATGTTAAATGCATCATAATTTTAAATATGTCCCAAACCACATTTGTATACCTCTTCAAACGATAATTCCGAGCTTCATAATGCATCTTCACCTGATTGACCACAAGCTCTGAATCTCCCTCGACCCTCAGCTGTCTGACCCTCATCTTCGTGGTCCTTTGAAGTCTTAACAATAAAGCTTCATATTCCATCTTATTGTTCGTACAATCAAACTCTAAACGAAAAGAATATGGATGAATCATTATCGATGGAGTTGTGAGGACAACCCCTACTCTTGACCCGTATCAGGGGTGAGCCCCATCAAAGTGCATGGTTTACAATCCGTTGTTCTGACTCTCTGGTACAAATGGCAGAGGGACTCCTGAATAATTAGTTATCACATAGTCCCCTAAATCCGACTGTTGCACATCTGGGTAGAGTGGATCATTGGCCAAACTACATGATCCTCAACATGATGTAACATCCTCTGCTCCCAATATAATCTTACTTTTTTTGTGGGGGAGATTGGAATGTCTGCATAAGACCAACGTATCTAAATATTGCCCCATGCATCAACAACCTACTTCCTGGAAAGAAACATGTGCTACTGCATAGGACAATCAATGACAACAACATCCATCATCAAAATTTTCCTTGGACATGCATGTAAACATACTTGAAGATCTTTAATGACCCCCAAACTGACACTTCCCTTGCATCCACTGCTTGTACGTTCTTGTATGGTTTGGTTATCTGCAATCCAAGCTCATGCATAATCTCAGGAGTCATAACGTTAGAAGATGCTCCAGAGTCTAACATGCAATTTCCTAATATCAAACCATTAACTCGCAATGAAGTATAGAAAGGAGTGGGAGTACTATTGGCCTTAATGATACCGAGGAAGACTTGAGGGTTGTCATCTGAAAGGTTTATTGCATCATTGGTTCCAATAAATCTGCTAATTGCTTCTTTGTCAACAAGCATGCAAATTAACTCTTTAAGGGTTACACGAATTTTAATTTTTGCAAGCTCACTCTCTAAAGAAAAACTAGAAAACTAATGCTAAACTGGATGAGGTAACAATGGTGGGTCATTCTTATTTATCGGGAAAGTTGGAGTCTTACCTTGGGTCAGTGGTGGGTTGTGGCCTTACCTTTACGTGCATATTGCTTGGTGATCTCTGCTACCATGATTGCACTACTTGCTTCGACCCTTCTGATATCCTATGAAGTCACCCATCTCGTGTGAACCGACTGTATGTTTGCCTACAATGAATTGAAACGGTCAAATTCCAAATGAATAGAACCATGAGTACTTACCTTGTTGGCATCAGATACTTGGAAAGTGTGAGGATTATCCATGTCATTCATTTCAGCCAAAACGTTGAGCATGTCCCATTGCTTATTATAAAGGTCATCTCCATGCTCGAGCATGTACACAACTTGAGCAAACACAACAGATGTTGCTTCACTATGGGGAAGTTGACATGCTTGACAATAAAAACTGGTAGATGAATGATCAAGATAATTAGTACCAGATGCATGTGCTAGGACCTTTTTCTCTTTCGACAACTTGACACACTGAAATGGCTTCTTCTGTTGGAACTGTCTTGGAGGTTGATGAACAACTTGAGTCTGTAACATCTTGTCAATCTTTACCACCTTGTTGCTCACATCATTCAACAATCCAAAAGATGCATCCTTGCCTGTCTCTTCCTCTTGCTTAGGCTCCAAAAGTGGTGGTGCAGGTGGGTCTAAGGTCTTTCTAGCCTGTGGATTGACCAAATGTGAAAGAGTTACCTGTGCCTTTTGAGTCGACATGATGTGTTTCTTTAGTCTTTATCACCTCGTTGAAAGCAACATCTGAAGTTTGGGGTTCTTTTTGCATGAGAAACATAGCCAACATTCCGTCAAATTGCTCAAGATAGTTAATTAAAGCACTAGCTGTGTTAGGTCTTACTGTGTTAGGAATTCTATTCTAAACCTTGCAAAAACGAGTGTTAAATTCGAAAACAGTTTCATTTTCTTTCTTTTTAATAATAGAAAAGGCTTTGAGTAAGAAAGTAGTATCCTATTTATCTGCCCATCTTTCCGTGAACTTGTCTTGAAAAACATCCCATCAACAATGGATCCAACTGGAAGTGACTTGTACTATGCTCACGCATTTGCCTTCAAGGTCTGCACAAAAAGATTCATCACAACGTCCTCATGCTCCACCTCAATGTCATCCACAAGCTTCAGGAAAGCGTCGACATGATCATCAACCGAGACAACATTGTTTCCTACAAACTTAGGGAGACATTTACTATAACTCATTGTAGGCATAGCATTGGGCTACACCTGAATTCCAGTTACGTTTAGAGGAGCATAGACAGTCAATGTAAATTTAACTCTTTGTCCGACCATTTGAGAAGTAGACCTTTTAACAACCATTATAGAAGATGACATAGTAGAGGAAGAAGATACTTGATCCGATGAAGAGCTTGCTAGAATACTTACCACAATGCTACGAGTTGTTACGAATGGAAGAGTTACCTAGACCCAAGGATGATTTTAGGGGCTAAATTTTGCTCATGGGCTAATTTTCGATGGTTTTTCCCAAAAAAATATTTGCCATTCTAAAAATGATTTGCCCAAATTCTATAGGATAAAATTATTTTACCTTTAAAATCATCAAAATTTTATACAAACTATATAAAATCCTTAGAAATTTAAATATTTTTACAAAAATATCACCAAATGTTTATAGTTGGCATATGAAGCATTAGTAAGATTCCCCAAGGTTGCTACATTTTAAAATAAATTTCCATCCTTAAAATCATGATTCATCTTTGCCTGGATCGATGATAATGGAACTGTGGCAACAATCAAAGTCGGTCTAGCACTGGGTGTTGTGATCGAACTGTTTCGAAATAGATGCTCCAACTTGTTGAGAGATGAAAATGGTCCTTGCGAGGGATCAAACCTAGATGATCTGCGTAAGTCCCCTTGTGGAGTCATCCTTGTATCTCGTGGAGTCGCTAGGTGAGTTATAGAAAATATACCAAAAGAAAGTAAAACTCACCGATATCGTTGCCACCAAGGTTTTTGTTCCCCGACAACGACGCCAATTTGTTAGCACTCTTTTTCACTCTCTAATCAGATCTGATATAACATAAATTATTGATGAAAAAGAGGCTAATTCTAGGAGATTTTGCCCCAAAAGTCATCGGCAAATCCCCTCTTCGTTTGGGCTCGTGCATGCCAACCTCAGGGAGGTGTCCCTAAGTGCCTTGCTGCTGATTTAAGACTGATTTTCTATAATAAAACAATAAAAACAACAGCGAAAAGTGTCTTGGACAGCATGTAAAACATCCCAAGATTTAAGAAAAATAATGGTAAATTCACTTGGTAGAATCCCTGCAGCGTTATCTTTAGAAAGAAACGTAAGAAAGAGAAAGAAAGTGTAATTAAAAGGTCGAAATTAACCACAATAAAAGGCTGAAAATTTTTAATTGATGCACAAATTAAATCACAATACCAACAAGAATCGAAAGCTTGATATGAGCACAACAATTCTTTATTAATGTCTCGCCAAAGGGCTGATTGCACTGCAAAAAACAAGCACAAGAACCGATATAGTGGCTATCTCTGCACAAAAAACTAGAAGCTAGACTATAGAAGAAATAGAGGAGAATACATGTGGTAAAGGAAACACACACGTGAAGGGAAAAGATAAGGAAAACATGTGCATGGTGAGAAGGGAAAGTGGGACAAGAAAGGTAGATTGAGTATTAGTTAGCTTTTGCATGCCAACTCATTCATCCATGCGTTCTCGTGTAACACACCATCTTTTCTCAAAAAGTGTGCCCCCATAACTCATGCAATTAATGCGCTACATGTCCATGAGAAAATTGCCCAACTCATTGATGATTTGTGTGCCATGTCACACTCTCACTCTGCCACTTGTCACCTTGGAAGGCGACCACCCCTGCTATAAATAGTAATTGCTAAAAATAGTAGTATGACCAAAATGTTGAAAATGCGAAGAATGTTCGAGATGACTGGAAGACCATTGCCAAATGTTTCATGTCTAAAAATAGACATGTCTAAAAATAGCGAGTCCTCGAAAGTCAGTGAAAATATGCTCATCGGATTTGATTTTCTGTAAGGAATCCAGAATTGTAATTAGAATTCCCATCTGTAATGTTCCCAAGCCAATTTTTCGCTTAGGAACACTAACTTACCCCTGATTTAACCGTTTTACTGTTGTGTATGCAGGTTGGCCACTGGCACTTCGGCCTTAGGTTTTATTTCAATTATTCAGCCACGGTTTATTCAAGATGCATTTCAACACATAAAGATCTCAACAATACACAAGATATGGAATCACAAACAAGATTTGAACTTTTATTATAAGAAAGCAAGCACCTGATACAATAGAGAAGCAGATCTGGAATAACTTCAGATGGCTTCAAGACAAGAATATGACCTGCATACAAAATGCTCCGGAGATACAAAGTAAACCTCCCAAAGGCTGCAATACAAGATGAATGCTCCAATACAAGCTAGGGTTTGGCCTAACCCTCAAGCTGCTGGCATGTCCTGTTGAAGACTATGATGACCAAGTGTTCGGCCCTCCTAAAGAAGAATACTCCCAAACGCTGGCAAACTCCACCAAATGATAGATCAGGGCAAGAGCAACCTCCTCTCGAAGTATGGAGCCCAAATATTGATGCCTCCTCCTCCAACTGCTGAAACCCTCAACTGGTACGACCCTCCTGAAACCCTGAATATGGTCAATAATTCGGCCTGGCTAAATAAGGCCTCTGAATCATCCGAAACTCTCTAGGATGATAGATCGGGTAGTCACAAACCCGTGAGAGAAGTTTCAAGGTCAGATCTGAGGTGTAACCTCCTAGATTTGAAAATCACTGAATCACCAAATTGTCCTCTCTCCTCCAAAATCGTCCCAACTTGCAGATATTGATATGGACGTGGTAACTCCTCAAGAAAGCATCCAAACTGATGAGCAAGGTCCTGCAAGCAAAACCCTAATGTTGAAATCTCCTAAAGCTTCCTCAATAGGCTGGATCGAACTATTCCTCAACCAATGGTGCACCCCTGCTAGAAAATCCTAACTGGTACGACACTGCTAGTTCTCCTGAATATATGATGAATATAGAATGGTGTGGGTGGAGTATTTCATCCTCGAGACCAATCTTGGAACAAGGTGAGTGGAATCTTTCACCACTGAGTTGTTCTCTAGCGTTTGTAATATCAAAACCCTCAAAACTGTATGCTCAAGAGCATCAACAAGCAATTACCAAATATCCAAGATGATTTGAGAGGTGCACCTTGGCCTTCTCTTTATACTTCTTTTCTGTTTACTTGTTGAGTTAAGTTAACCCCTAGGGTCAACTCCTAACTCAACCTCCAATGCTCTATTCTTTCATTGAGTTACTTCTTTAACCCATTTTACCTTTTCCTTAAGTCAACTTTAAAATATAACATTAGTTTGGTTGACTTTTCCCCTTTGTGTGAGACTATGGTCTAGTGGGGATGCCTAGACGACTAAGTCTTCCCAAACCTCTTCATTAAGAGGTGGGGGACATTACACCATCTGACCTCCCAATCTCCACCTACTAAAAATAGAAAATACTCATATGTCATCTTGGAAAGGGCTCACTGGACTAAGAATTCCACTAGGATCAATACTGTAATCCTGATCTGAACCTTGGCACTCAACCTGCTAAAAATAGCAAAGCGCTTGCATGTCGCCCGAAAAAGTGTCGTCGAGGTCATAATCATGTAGGATCAATACTGTATGCTCAAATCTAACATGCGAGTCCTTGGACACTGTTTCCTAAAAAGTAGAAAACCTGCTAAAAATAGCAATCTCTCTCTAATCCATGGAAAACTGTGCTAACTCTGTCTCTGAAGCAAAAACCACCACTACATCGATCATGTACCTACCTTTCATGGGAACCTTCAACCAACCATTGGCTCAAACAAATGCTCAATCTGCGTCAACTATCTGAATGCCAGCCAAATATGATACTCTGGCTCTTAACCCTCTGGATCTCCAAGTGAGAAGATCCAGGGGTTAACAGATGAAAACCCTGCAACATTAGTATTTTAGTGAATGAAAAGAAGAGGAAAGATGCGTTATTACAAGGCTGAAACGCCAGAATAATAGGCTAATAACAACTAATAATACATAACAATCAGTTACAATACCGACAAGATTCAACAGCTTGATACCAGCAAACCAAATCTTTATTATTGCTCTTGCCAAAGGGCTGATGGCACTACTAAACACAAGTACATAACCGGTAGAGTATTTCTCTTTAGACAAAGACTAGAAGCTTAGAAGGAAGAAAGAATGAGAGAGAGTACTGCTGCTGCTAAGAAATGAAGAATTTTGAGGTTCCTACAGGCTGCCCAACAGGCCTGTAATTTGACCTCTTGTTGGGCACTAAGTTCAAGGGTTTCAAATCTGGTTTTCTCACTGTTTTTAGGACTGTTATCTTGCTGTCCACAACAGCCAACAGGATCAAAGACCATGTGTTGATCAAAGACCATGTGTTGATCTCAGCCCTCTCAGGATCTGTAACACCTGGAGAGGACACTTGGCTCATTGATAGTGGTGCTGCATCCAAGCACATGACGGGACAAAGAAATATTCTCTCTTGTATCTCAGAGAAGAAGTTTTCTCAGAAAGTGACACTTGGTGATGATTACCAATATCCCATCAAGTGAGTGGTAGAATCAAACCATAAACTGAATTCAGGGAATTCACTAAAAATGAAGGAAGTACTATATGTACCAGGCTTGAAGAAGAACCTACTCTCCATTTCAGCTTTAGAAAATAAAGGCTTCAGAGTTGCCTTTATAGATGGAGAAGTTCTTATGTGGGCTAAGGGAGAAACCTTAAATGAAGCAACCATCATTGGTAATGAAGAAAATGGCTTGTACAAATTAAAAGGTCACTCAGAGGCTGCTATGACCCATGCCATTGAAAACTCATGTGAACTTTGGCATAGAAGATTAGCCCACATCAACTACAAGGCGCTACCATACATATGCAAAGCGGTCACAGGTTTACTAGAACCCAAAGGTGACCATAAAGGTGTATGCAATGGATGTGCACAAGGGAAGAATATCAAGAACCCTTTTCCGAAGCGGGACAACGAGACAGAAGGAGTCCTGGAACTCATCCATATAGATGTGTGTGGCCCAATGCCATCATCCTCCATTAGCGGGTATGTATACTATGTATTATTCATTGATGATTACTCTCGTAAAACCTGGATATATTTCTTGAAGACTAAAGATGAAGTGTTCAATAAGTTCAAGGAATTCAAAGCCTTGATAGAGAACCTTTGTGAAAGAAAGATCAAGATACTCAGGTTAGATAATGGAGGAGAATATAAGAGGAGAAGTGGACTGGAAGCTGTGAAGACTATGATCCATGATCAAGATCTTCCTATGTGCTTATGGGCAGAAGCAGCAATGGCAGCTGTTTATGTGCATAACCGATTATCCCATAGTGCACTTGGGCTCAAGACATCGGAAGAGATGTTCACCGGAAAGAAGCCAGAGGTAAGCCATCTCAAAATATTTGGCCGTCCAGTGTTTATTCATATACCTAAAGAAAAGAGAAACAAGCTGGACCCTTCAGGAAAGAAGGGAATATTTGTGGGATACTGTGAGGTCTCCAAGGCCTTCAGAATCT
>WSFP011512351.1:0-13011 GCA_009831015.1 Picea engelmannii | reverse complement strand
CATGGTGTATTGTGGTGTATTGGTGTAACTCTTATACCATTGTTCATTTCTCATTGGATATAATTGAATGGTTTAATTATAAGTTGAAAAAGGTTTTAAATTGTACTTGATACTAATTCACCCCCCTCTTAGTATCAACAAAATGAACATGCTAATATAAAATATATTAGTAACACTTTTTCTAGGGTTCACTAATAGCTTAGGTTAGGGCCTTGGTTTAGGTGTGGAGAGGTAAAATCTCTAAGGCCAATCAAAAATTCACTTAGGTGTATGTGCTATGGTGTGAAAATATACCTTGTAATTTCTCAATCCGGGAAGCTCCTCTCACACAGGAGTAAAAAACGAGGTCGCATGGAGGACAGTGACAAAGATATCCACTCCTAATCCTGAGAAAGCATTTGGGAGAGTGTGTATTGGGGGTGAATCCTATAGCGTTACTGGCCTTACTTGTGTCATACCTCTGAGACACTTGGATCCATCCAAGGTACACTAAGAGTGATTGTAGCCCTATTTCATTTCATGCCATAGGAGGATTTTTCAGCCTTAGTTACTCTTCCCATACACTCACCCGACTGCCGACTGTACCCCTTTGGTTGTTGATTACAATTTGGTGGCCTCGTTTCCATTATATAGGTTGACACATAGGTTTATTTGAGGGGTGTATCGTGGTACATGAGGTAGAATCTGTATTCTTTGGGCGACATCCAAAGGGACCGTCAGTCAGAGGTCTGGGTAACTATTTCTCCTGGCCAGTCCTTTACCTTTGTGAATGCTTTGGACGATCGGGACTTCATCTCCCTGGGTCAGAAGCATTCAAAAGGGTGGTTTGTTTGGTTTATTTATTTTTAGGATTTTCTTCTTAATTGTGTGCTTTGTGATCCCCAGTTTTCCATAGCTATTTAGTCATTCATTGCTTTGGGTCTCTAACCTAAAGTAGTAGACTCTCCACTCCATCGTTCATGAGGAATTTTCGGTCTTCCACTTAAAAACGTGGAGCCACCTCTTTATAGGCATTTTTTTATACCACTGGTTTGCTAGAGTTAGTGCATGATAATTTTACAGACTTGAACGATCCTGCAAGGGAAGAACCTGTGCTTAATATATTCATTGAAAACGTTACTAACGATTCTTGTGCTTTTCCTTTCTTCAGAAACGTTGGTGTCCCTTTGATGGCCACTTTGTACATTCCTGAGTTGAATGTGGGCCTACCAGTTTGGTTGGGTACCATTCCAAATGTCCCAAATTCTCTTGACGCATCTCATTTAAGAACCTTATGTCATGGGAATCATGTTGATTTTCCTTTATCAATAAAGTCTTCTCCTCCTCCTTCTACCTTTTCTGGTGAAAGTATATCTACTAGTAACAGGAAGGATAAATGAAATATAAACAAGAAGAATAGGAAGAAGAAATCACCAACCTCTGTGAGTCATGTTGGAGATAGGTCATTATCCTCTCCAATTCATGTTGAATACCAACACCTAGCCTCTGCAATTCATGCTGGGGGAAAACACCCACCCTATGCAAGTCATGCTGGGGGAAAAAATCTAGTCATTGCTAGTCATACTAGAGATACGTTTGTAGCCTCTGCAAGTCATGTTATCGACCAATCACCAACCTCTAAAAGTCATGTTTGAGATGTGAAACCAACCACAACTAGTCATGTTGGGAGAATTGATTCTATTGAGAAACGTAAAAGGATAGGACATAAGCCTAAGCTCCCTTGTAATATTTGCAAGGGAGATCGCCTTACACATTTATTCCATGGCCTTCTAGAGGCACAAAGATTGTGGTCCCTGTATACAAGCTCTTTTGATTCTGAGACTTCTGAGGTTTCCTCATAGTCTATTCAATATTTGGTTGATGAAGTGGTCGTGCCGACGTAATTTTCGGTCGACCTGGATATTCTTTTGGGGGGTGATGCACCTTCATACTATGTTTTCTCGTAGCCTATTCAACCAGTAGTTGAGGAAGTGGTTACACCGATGAAATCTTCATCTGATCCCACTCTTCTCTTGGAGAGTGTCAAGTTTACCAAAGTGGTCACACCAATGCAATCTTCAGATGATTCCATACTTCTCTTGGAGAGTGTCGAGTCTACCAAAGTGGTCATGCCGATGAAATCTTTGGTTGATCCCACTCTTCTCTTGGAGAGTGTAGAGTCTACCAAAGTGGTCACATTGATGCAATATTCGTCTGATCCCACTCTTTTCTTGGAGAGTGTTGATTCTAAAAAAGTGGTCATGTCGATGCAATATTTGGTTGATTCCACTCTTTTGATGAGGAGTGATGTGTCTATCAACTATGATTTTAGCATTTCCAGTTCAGTACTTTCATAACAAGGGGGAATTCCTCTCACTTCGAGCACACCCCGTCCAGGCCCTAGGATGGTTTCCTTTTATTGGAATGACCTTTTTAAGCCTTGTTGTCCTTCTTTTTTACCCTTTCAAATAAGGGTTGAAGTTAATTCAATTTTTTTTTATCGATGTATTGTAGATGAAGGAGCTTCCAAAAGTATTTTATCCTCCTCAACTTAGAAAAATTTGTGTTCTCCTGATCTTGTGCCTGCTTCGCATGAGTTGTTAGATTTTTGACAAATGTCCTAATGAGTATTTGGGGATTCTTCCTTAGTTTCCTATCTCGTTAGGTGAGAAGACTATCCAAGTTGATGTTATAGTGGTGCAAGGACCGTTAGATTTTAATATTCTTCTCGGGCATGATTATGTATATGCTATGAGAGCTATGGTGTCTGCGATCTTATCGGTGATGCATTTACCTCATAATGGTAGCACTGTCACTATTGACCAACTGGAATCTAATAATAACCATCCTAATTTGGAATTAGCTCATACTACCCCTTTATATGTTACTAGTATTTGTGTAGACTCTACCCCGCCACAGGTAAATTATGTGGCGTCTTATCCTCGATGTTCAATTGCTTATGAGAAGGAATATATGAAATCATGTTTTCCTTCTCAAGAAATGGTCTCTGGAATTGATCGTTCTTGTTATCCAATTGGGGAAAGGGATCCCTTGATTCCCCCTCTTGGTCTGAGTGATATTGAGTTTCCTTTTGAGTCTCATCTCGTTGTTTGTAGATCCCTAATCCCTTGTGCTTGTGATTATTTGTTGATAGACTTTTCCAAACCTGACCAGAACCTCGATATTCATATGGAATATGGTCATTTTACTTATCCCTTTGGGACTATTCAACCTCCTCATTCGTGTGATTTCTTGGACTTTGAATTTCCTTCAGATGAGGCTATACTTGAATCCATGACCACAGTTTCTATACCATGGGAATAATTACACCATGGATTGTGTTTTCTTCCCTTTTGGGATACTTTCCAGATTGACTATCCAAGAGACTCTTGGTCAGAGCCTAGCAGTGGGATCTACCTGAACCAATACTATGCATGATCCATAAGGTTATGCGATGCATTGTACCATATTGTATAGTCCAGGTTTTCTTTTGTCAAGTTTTGTATTCAATAGCACCTCTTAATTTATAAAGTTTCTATCTATATTGGGTTTATTAACTTCTGGATGAGTGTTATTATCTTTATATGCAGAATATTGGATACATTTTTCTTTGAAATTTGTTTATTGTATCGATCCATTATGACAGGTATTGAACCCAAAACTTTCATATAGGTTAGGGTTTTCCCTACTTGCATTTTTGCATTATCTGTTTCCTAGTTCATTTAGCCTTAGGATCGACCCCATTGAATTGTGACACTAACCTTCCTTGCTGATAAGTGTGTCGTACTTTATGTGGTAGAGCCTTCCTTCCATGGGAATCCTAGTTAGAGCTTTGATTTTCTTTTGGTTCCCATGTTGAAGTACTTCATAGGTGATGCAACCCCCCTCCCCTTCCGGGGTTCTGTGACCTCCTGGTCACTGGATCATTCCAATTGTTGATTCATATCAACTCTTTGGGTTCCTGATCGAACCTAGATAAGTTATACACAGGTCCCTTTTCTTCCTTTGGTGTAGGTCCTATGATACCTGCATCTTTTGTCTCTATGCACTCTGGGCACTTCTCAATTTATGGGTGCTATCTCCTCTTCACTAGCCCCTTCCTTCATATGACCCTAGGCTGTGCCCTTATGCTAATGCTCAATTGCGGGTGCGGGAAAGAGTAGTTTCCAACCAACCCGTTTTTCACCCTGTAATCCTTCTCGTTCTGACACGTACCCCGTCACCAAAACATTGGTTGAAATTGTGGCCCACTCAAGAACTATTAACGTCCGAGTGTATCCTCCCCCCACAATCCTTCTTGTCCATTGATATCTTCTCATTTTGTGCTTCTTGTGATCAACGACTGTTATGAATCTCCATTCCTCTCTTCTTTCCTCCTTCCACACGTCTCCATAGATCTCTACGATCTATCGACATGTAGTCCCATTCGAATCAATGGTTGTTGTTGACTCCGCATTTCCAGCCTTCGTGAGTTTCAATTCTCAAGATCCACTCTCTGATGTATGGAAATCTCCTAGAGTGGAATATCTCTTGCCACCTGTCTCCTTGAACCTACAGTTCTACTCCTCTTTTAGATGTCTGACCTTTCAACTTGGATTAATGGTCCTACGACCCTCTTCTCGATCGACGACCGAGATTTCCTCTGGGTCTTCGAAATTCTAAGATCTCAAATATCAAGCCCTTTTTCTTCTCCTCAAATTTGTGGAATCCTTCCACGTGTCCTCTTAGATCAGAAAACCTAGGATTACTTCGGGTCTTTACCCAAAGTTAATAGATCTTTTCCACGTCTCCCTTCTATATCTCATGGTCTAGAATCTCTCTATCCTTTTTCACTTGGCTCTTCATCTCTCTAGCACTTTGGCTCGTTGCCTCCCTGACTCTTTGGCTCTTTAGCACTTCGGGCTTTGATTATTTCAATTCTCGAAACTGAAACTCCAACGTAACTTTATCTTGAGCTCATGATCTGGTGACAAGTGTCCCTTCGCATATCGATGACTCTATTCTCTTCAGTTGTCCAGGCTTCATTTGTTTCAACACTTCAACCTCCATCTCTTTCTAGATCTCTTGACCTATTGACACGTATCCCCTCTGAATTGAATGGTCCAGACTCTCCTTCGCGAATCAGGATTTCACGAATTGCGACTTCCAAGTTAATACTTCCTCCACATTACCGACTCCCGAAATTTTGATATTTAGGAGTGCTCAAATACGACGGCTCACACTCCTTTGGATCTAATGGCCACTATCATGTCATGAACTCGGATTTCACAAGTTCTTGTGATTCTTCCCTTTGACTTCCTTGATGTACGAGTCAGCGAAACATTGACCACTCCCCATGTGTCCCTTCCAATGGATGGTTCTGATGATGTCGGTACTTCACGACTTTGAAAATCATTCTCTCATGTGTAGCTCCAAAGGATTAAACCTCATGCACGTTCCTCTAGATCCAAAGACTTTTGGTCCACATGCTCAGATCTGACAGCTGAGATGTAGTTCTCCTGCGCTCATTCCTCCTCTACCTGGACATAGATCTAATGTTCCAGTTTCTTCTCCACAATTGATCAGACGATCGTTGTTGCTCCTCCTCTTGATCTTTATAATTTCTTCGACTTAGAAGATTTTTTCATTGTTCGAAAGGTCTCAGCCTTTCAACTTCCACCTGTGAACCTGACTCCTTTGGGTATTGCTTATGCTTCTAAAAGTGTTATCTCTTTTGAGCTTATGGACTTAGAGTAAGCCTGTATCATACGCACTTCTTGCGTTATTCCTTTTGAGCTTGTTCTCCTCGAAGATTTCGATCTCCCATGCACACTTTGCATTCCTGAAAATTCGTCAATATCAAAATCTGAAGGATTTCTTGAACAAGAAATACTTCTTTCCCTCCTGGCGTTCTTCTTCTCGATGCACTCCTTGCAAACATTTTTACTCACAGATTATTCAGTAACTCTATTTCTTATTGAACTCAACATGAATTTATTTTGTGCACACTTTCACTGGCTCAATGCCCACTTGGCAGAGCTCTACAGAGTCCTTAATAACTCTGGTTCTCTATGAACTCGATAAAGAGTTCTTCCCTTGCACTCCTTGCACTTCTTCTGATGAAGGTTCAATGGTATCCGTCCTGATATTTCCCTTGAGGTTAAACCTCTATCAATGGACTCTTTGCAGACTGTGTGCATTCCTTGCACTCAGAAAATCAAAGATGATAAACAATTGAAATTCCTGCAATACTTCACTAGTTAAGCATTTAAACCTTAAAAATGCATAAAAATGTATAAACACATAAACCCACGATATGTAGGAAAAACTGCATTTCTATTATCTCTATGTGTCTATATAGATGATTTACAAAAACAAAATTGTAACAAAGTCCCAATTCTCTCAATCTCTCTCTCTCAGAACTATTCTACCTCCTAAGGCCTCTACCATGACCTCTCTATCATTCTCTCTCTATGCAAAATTTTGATGCAAGATATCCTTACAAAAGAGGGCCTCTACGAGCTCATTCTCTCTCACCTGTAACACACCCCGTCCACCCACTGACTGCGGAAGTCACTTACTCAGACACTTAGCTTAGTTCTAACAACATAATGTAACACCCAGTATTCAACTGAGGTATGTCACATAATTTTATTTTTTTTCTCTCTAAATATGTATGTACACACACAGGCATACATACATACTGAAATGCATCCAATTAAACATATACATACAATGCTCTAGTGGAATATTCACATATAAAAGATAAACAAATAGTTTTGTTCTGTAAATATACGATTTTTAGACTGATTTAATAGTGAACACAAACATCCAGCGTATACAAGGTATATCCTTAAACATATGGACAATTATGCTCACACAAGCAATAAAACCCATAAAATAACACATAAATGACAATGTAGCATGGAATTCAACACATAACCGGTACTTATCTTGGTAATAATGTCACCAACTTCATGCAGACCCTCCACGAACCTCCCAGCCTTAGACTACATTGTTCGTCACTCTCAACGGTGACTCACCCCTGATATGGGACTAGACTCCACCTGACAAAGGGATTCCTAACTCAGCTAAAGGTCCATGGCCAATCGGAAAGACTCCCTCTCAAGTTTGCGCTCAACCACAACCTACAGCCTCTCCTTCCCCACATGCCTATCCCACCAAAGAAAGTGTGCCCCTTCTCTGCTCAGCAGTCCTTTGGCTGCCCCACTTCCCTTCTATGGCTTTAGCAATAGGCTGGACCAGAAGTCTCAGAGCGTTGTAGTCGCATTTTATCACCTTCAGGAAATCAATCCTCATCAGTTTCTTCACTCACAGAATTTCTCACAAGCCTGACAACCCGCCTCTTCAATCTCGCTCCCAAGATGATAGGTACACCAACAGGAACGGATATCAATCTGGTCTGGGTATGGTGGTAGGAATATATGTGGTAGCTCAAGGACTGATGGAATTTATCATGGATATTATTTCTCTGGTCGAAGGAAGAAAAAATGGTAAGATTCTCCTCCTCACAATGGTTGATCACCCCCCAAAGGAACTAAGTCTCAGCAATAAGTATGCATGTATCCAACTTGACACTTGTCATGTTGGAAGCTACTCTGATACACTTTTCCCCTACTTTAGGTCTTAGGATAAATTAATTATCTGTACTTTATGTTTTTAAGAAATATTAATATAATATTTCTTTTCGGCTTTAAGCTCTCTAGGTTATCCCTGTTCTTAAATTTCGGCCCTCCCTTTCCCTATTTGGTGGAATCTAGTCCCCCTTCGGCGTTGTATCCTCTATCTTTAAGGTTGCGCACACCTTAGTTACTATGTGCGGTATTCAGAAATGTGCACATTACATCCCTTTACTGCGCAGTATATGCGTGCACCATGCCATGAAAGGTGTATTACAAAAATGATGTCTAAACAACTCACTAGCTTAAATATACTTGGATTATATTTACATTTGGGTTCAACTGAGGGATATTACAATCCCCTCCCCTTATTTATGCATTGTCCTCAGTGCATCATGTACCCATATACAACAAAATTTTTAAAATTCTTCAAAAAGATGCAGGTATTCTGCCCGCATTAATGTATCCTCATGCTCCTAAGTAACGTATTTAGGTCCGTACCAGGTCCATTGGACCTTTACAAGCCCTATGGCTCGATTTCGGAGTTGTTTGATTTTTCAATCCAGGATGCACACTGGATGCACTTGGAAAGCGCTTTCTTTCTCCACCTGAATAACATTCCAATCAATAACATGATTAGTATCATGTATATATTTCTTTAGCAATGATACATGGTGCAAGATACCAGATATATAAAATATGCAGAATAGAAATAAAATGGTAGAAATGGTAGAATAACAGTAAAATATCCAGCATAATCTCCACAATAACACCTAAATGATATAAGAACAACAATAGAAATGGCACTTTGATTCAGAAAGCAATGTTCACAGCCTTCTTCGAGGTGGCAACCTCCAATCGAGTAGCGCTCTATTACAATAATCTCTAAGCTAGGGTTTTCATACCCTCGACCTTTATTTATACAAAATGTCTATCAAGAGAAGCATCTAGAGGAAGATCCTTTTAGAAGTGGAATCTTCTATTAGGTCTTCTTACATCAACCTTATTCTATTTTATTGAAAGGCCTTATTAATATTGACCTTTCTTACATCCGAATATATTAATCTACCTATGTGAAGGTTAGGACCCTAACATGTCCACCCCCTTAAAAACAACCTTGTCCTCAAGGCTTGAGATGTGGAAACTGTTGCAGAATGGTAGGTGGTTCCCAAGTGGCATCTGCTAGATGTGGATCTTTCCACTAGACTAGCACTTCCTTGATGGTTCGCTGATGTAGGCGACACTCACGCTGGTCCAAAACTGCTTATGGTTGTAAACAAATGGATCATTATTTAGCTAACTCAGGAAGGTTGGTTTGAAGTTGGCACCGAGTTCCAATCACCTTCTTTAAGAATGAAGCATGGAAAACTGGATGTAGCTTCGACTGACTGGGTAGAGGTAACTGATATGCGAATTGTCCCACATGTTTGAGAACTGTATAAGAACCATAAAATTTGGGTGCTAACTTCTGACAATGCTCGGCCTCGAGGGAAGTTTGCTTGTATGGTTGCAGTCGAAGAAACACCTGATCCCCTTCTGCAAATTGATGTTCAGAGTGACCTTGCTCTACTTGTTGCTTCATGCGATTTTGTGCCATGACCAAGTTCTCTTTAAGGGTACGAAGAATATCCTCTCGAACTGTAAGTGTTTAGTCAACCACCTAGACCTTCGAGGTACTCGATAAGTATGAGAGAAGTGAAGGTGGCTTCTTTCCGTATACTACTTCAAAAGGAGTCATGTGAGTAGTTGTATGGTAGGAAGTGTTGTACAACCATTTAGCTAGGGGTAGCCACTAAACCCACTGATGTTGTTTTTCAGAAGCAAAACACCTCAGATATGTTTCCAATCACTTGTTGATAACTTCCGTTTGACCATCAGTATGGGGATGATAAGCTGTGATGAGATGCAATTGGGTGCCCTGGAGCTTAAATAGTTCTTGCCAAAAATTTCTTATGAAAGTTGGGTCACGATCAGAAACAATAGAGTGTGGCATGCCATGAATCTTGAAGACCTGGTCCATGAAAAGTTGAGACACCATGGATGCAGTAAATGGGTGTTGAAGAGCGCAGAAATGAGAATACTTGGAAAGGCGATCCACAACCACCATTATGAATGATTTATTCCCTGATTTGGGTAAGCCGATAATAAAGTCCATAGAGATATCCTTCCAAATAGCTGGTGGAATCGGAAGCGGTTGTAGTGTGCCCGGAGATTTGACTGCTTCTCCCTTGTTGTGTTGACACACCTCACATTCAACTACAAAATTATGCATGTCCTGTTTCATACCATCCCAGAAAAAAGAACATTTGACTCTGTCATATGTTTTGGTGAACCCTGAGTACCCCACTGTCGGTGTAGCATGAAGCTCAGAAAGTACCATGGATTTAAGCTTTGATTGTTTACTTAAATACAAATGACCTTTGTATCGAAGCTCATCCTATAGCCAAGAGTACCCTGGGGGAGCTGAAGCCTTGCTCTGCAATTCCTAGATTAGATGCGAACTTTTGGGGTCTTGAAGCCATTCCTATCGCAAATCTTGGAGCCAATCGGGTACAATGAAGGAAAGAGAAAAAAGGGATCCTTATTCTCCATATTTTCGAGACAGTGCATCCGCCACTACATTGTCTTTGCCCTTCTTGTAAACGATCTCATAATCATAACCAAAGAGCTTAGTCACCCATTTTTGTTGCTCCTGGGAGGAAATGTGTTGTTCTAGAAAGGACTTGAGGCTTTGATGGTCGGTCTTGATTTGGAAGCATTGCACCAAGAGATAAGGGCGCCACAGCTCAACGACATGCAGAATAGCCAACATTTCCTTTTCATAAATGGGTTTTCCCAGATTCCTTTCAGATAGTTTCTTGTTGGTGAAGGCCAAAGGTTGACCCTCTTGCATAAGGATAGCACCAATTCCTTTCCCCGAGGCATCACATTCCAACACAAAGGTCTTTGTGAAATCAGGAAGGGCCAGAACTGAAGTGGTGCACATGGTTGTTTTCAAGGTTTGAAAAGCTTGAGCAGCGGCTAGAGTCCAAGTGAAAGAGTTATTTTTTAGGAGAGTAGTGAGAGGTGATGCAATCTTTCCATAGTTCTTAACAAACTTGCGATAACACCCTGTTAAGACCAGAAATCCATGCAATATTTTGAGAGTCTTTGGGTGCAGCCAATCTTTCATAGCTTCAATAGTTTTCGGATCCACCCTGACGCCATCCTTGCCAACTAGATGACCCAAGTATTCTACTTTTGAGGCACCAAAAGCACATTTAGAGTATTTTAGGAAAAGTTGGTGCTGGGAGAGAAGATGGAGAACTTGATCCACATGAGTAAGATGGTCAGTCCAGGTTTTGCTATAGATGAGGATATCATCAAAGAAAACTAAGACAAAATGACAGAGAAAGGGATGGAAGACATGATTCATGAGGCTTTGGAAGGTGGAGGGAGCATTACACAAGCCAAAGGGCATGACCAAAAAATCATAGTGGCCCTCATGAGTGTGAAAGGCCATCTTGGGAATGCCTGCCTCTTTCATATGTATCTGGTGATAGCCTGAGTGAAGATCAAGTTTAGTAAAGAATTGGGCACCACTCAATTCATCCAGGAGGTCATCAGTGACTGGAATGGGAAATTTGTCTTTAATGGTCAGATTGTTGAGGGAATGAAAGTTAGGACACATTCTTCAGGACCATGACTATAGGAGAAGAGTAAGGGCTCATACTAGGGCAGATAATGCCTGCATTAAGGAGTTCTTGGACCATTTTCTCAATTTCATTTTTTTGTGAGAAGGGGTGGTGATATGGACGGATATTGGGAGGAAGGCTTCCAGGTACAAGGGGAATGGAATGATCATGAAAATTGCAGGAAGGAGGGAGGCCTTGGGGAGTGGAAAATACCATTTTATGTTTAAAAAGGAGAGCTTGGAGGTCATGCAACATCGGGGGTGTTTCTATTGCTTGAATGGCATGGATTTGGGAAATGACACAAGAATGACCTTTTTTGAGCATATTTTCCATGCAATGGGAACTAATGACCTTGGTTGAACCAACAATGATGCCCTAGAATTTATATTGGTGGCCTTCTTGGTCGAATTGCATGGTTAATGCCTTAAAATCCATGAGAATGGGACCCAAAGTTCTTATCCAGTCGGCACCCAACACATTGTCACAACTACCCATGTCGATAGCAAACATATGGGATTTTAGGTGGTAGTCACCGATTTGGAGACACACATTTTCATAGTGCCCTCCACATTTCATGGAACCACTATTGGCAATCATGATTTGGAAATTATTGACAGCATGGGTGTAGTAATGAGTTTCTTGGGCAATGCGGCGATGAATAAAATTATGGGTGCTTCCATTATCAACTAGAATGATGACCTTCTGATGCTTGATGTAACCGATTAACATGAGGGTTTGGGGAGCAGAAAAACCAGTGAGAGCATTGAGGGAAATGACGGGTTCTACTTCATGAGGGTCTGAGGGAGGGGTTATGTCAGTGATTTCAGGTGACTCAGACACAAGGGGAGTTTCAGCATCCTCTTCTGAAATTTCCTCAGAGATGGCCATAAAAATCTTTTGTTCCTTACACTTATGGCCTGGGAAATATTTTTCATCACAATTATAACAAAGGCCTTTGAGTTGGCATTCATCCATTTTAGCCCTGGTCAATTTTTGGATTTTTAATGGGGCAGAGGGAGTAGTGGGAGTGACAAGTTTAGGACGAGGGATAAAGGAGGGTTTTTGGTTTTGAGATGATACCACCTGTTGTGCTTATTTATCTCTTTTAGTAGCCTCCACCCAAGTTGAGGGTCAATCCATGAGGACATGGGCCTGAATCTCCTCCTTGAGGCCACTAACAAAACATTCTTGAAAGAAAGCATCAGTCATTCCTTCTATTCGAAAAGCCAGGCGTTCAAAGACAGCTATGAAGTCTTCTACTGTTCCAAATTGCTTCAACTTTGTCAAACGACCCAAATGGTTGGTGTTCGTGTCAAAGCGTTCATAAAGCTCAGTCACAAATTGGATCCAAGCAATACACCCTTGACGGGAAGTTTTTCTCCATTGCCACCATTGCCAACATTCTTGATCTAAATGGAGAACACCATACCGGAGTTTGGCCGAGTCATCAGTAATGCCATATAAAGAGAAATAATGTTCCATTTGGGTTACCCAACCAGTGGGGTCCAAGCCATAAAATTTGGTCACGTCCACCCACAGAAGGCATATGTCACATTGAAAGTGATGGGACTGAAAGGTATGGGAATGGGAGGAAGTTTGTTATAACCCTAAAATGCACCATACAGGTTTACCTGGCATCAGGCCAACTCATGCCTCTTCCTAGCCAAAGCCATGCTAAGTAATTCCTCAAAAACCACTTAAAAACAAGCAACCCGCGCCCTAACTTCTCACTGGGCGCG
>WSFP011512348.1:0-13011 GCA_009831015.1 Picea engelmannii | reverse complement strand
GAAACACCGCTGGAACAGATGCTGAAACACAGTGCTAGAACAGATGCTGAAACACAGTGCTGGAACACAGATGCTGAAACACAGATGTTGAAACACAGTGCTGGAACAGATGTTGAAACACAGTGCTGGAACATATGCTGAAACAGTGTTGGAACACATGCTGAAACACCGCTGTGACAAATGCTGAAATAATGCTGAGAAATATGTTGAAACAGTGCTGAGTCTTATGCTGAAACAGTGACTGGAGTTTCGACACTTAAATTAAATTTAATCCAGTTCTCTTAGAAGTCGTTCAGTTCACTAGTCTATAGCTATAGAAGTAGAATGGCTCAGGAAGTCAGACCCGAAGAAATTCGAAGCCATTTTGTAATCAGATCTGTGGTTAGTCCACCCCATTAATATAATCTATAACCGTTTCTGTTAATATATATATATATATATATATATATATATATATATATCTTTGTAATGTGTGTGTGTCATTGTATCTTTTCTATTTTATTAAGAATCTGTTTGCAATAATTAATTGTACAAGGTTAAAATATACAAATCCACTATGAGGCATCATGCAAGTTTAGGTCCAGGGAGTAGCCCAAGTGTATCTCCTGTCAAGAGATAGAGAAGAAGGCCCGAGGGAAACATATTGCAAGGTGAAATCAGGAAAATCAAGCCACAAAATTTCAATGGTGAGCATAGGAAGGAATAATAGGTCAAGGCCTGACTATTGAAAATGAAGAAAAAATTCTAACTACATGATTATCCCTCCAGGGTAGTAACAAGAATTGCAACCTACCACTTGTAAGGAAAGGCAACCATGTGGTGGGATCGGCTTAAGCAAGTCAAACACCTTGATGAGAAGAAGATATCATGGAGGTGGTTCAAAGGATATTTCCAGGAGAAATATTTTTTTTGAGCATTACTATGAAAGAAAGATGAAAGATTTCTTTGAACTCAAGCTGGGAAGCATAACAATGGATGAATACGAGAAAATATTCTTTTAATTGTTGAAGTATGTGGACTTCATAAGGGATGAGAAGGTAAAAATCCAATGGTTTATGAGTGGGCTACCCTCCTTCTACAGTGACAAGATATAATATGATAACTCCAAAACTTTGGAGGAAACCATAAGGAGGGAAAAACATCTTTGTGAAAAAAGAAGAGGGAAGCCAGTCTTCCAAAAGACTTGGAATGACAAGATGAAAGGAAATAGGCATCAAAGGCGAAAAGGTATCAAGCCACACTTTTTCAAGAACAATTCCCAAGCAAATCAACAAGGATAGTGAACCCAAAATGAGCACAAGACAACATATTCATTTGGGAAAAGGCCAAGGCAACAACATGTACAATGTTGGGGATGCGAGGGAAATCACTTATACAGAAAATGCCCTCACAAAAGGTGAAAGAATGAGGATTGTCCACAACATTCAGGAGGTTGAAAGAGTTGAAGACATGGAGGAATCATGCCAAGGGTTTATGAAACCTTGGACAATAAGCAAGCAGAATATCGATCCCCCATGATTGAAGTGGAAGGTAAGATTGATAACCATCCCATAACAAATTTAATTCATTCTGGAGCTAGTTGTACCTACATAAACTCTAACATTGTTGAAATATTTCACTTGCAAAGAAGCAAGCATAATAAATCTTGGTTATTTCAGTTAGCCACTAGGGATAAGAGAAAGGTCAATGAGTTGGTTAAAGATTGTCCAATAGACATGAATGGACTCAACAAAAAGGTGGATGTGAACATCATACCATTGGGTTCATATGATTGTCTAATTGGCATGGATTGGTTGGAAAAACACCATGTTATCCTAGACTATTACAACAAGACCATAACTTGTCTTAATGAGGATGGAAAACAAGGAAACATCCAAGGAATTATGAGAGCTGTAGTTGTTAGAGAAATTTCATCCATGCACCTGAAAAAGAGTTTCAGGAAGGGATGTCAAATTTTTGCATCCCATATGGAAGAGGCAGCTAGAGATAAAGTGGCAAGTATCAAATACCATCTAGTCTTGAAATATTTTGAAGGTGTTTATGGGGAAATCATAGGATTTCCACCGAAGAGAGACATTGAATTCTCTATATTTGGTGCCAGAAGCTACCCTAGTGTCCAAGACACCTTACAGAATAGGCACACCAGAATTGAAAGAGTTACATATACAACTTGAAGAACTTTTGAAGAATGGTTATATATGCCCAAGTGTGTCACCTTGGGGAGCCCTTCTTCTTTTTGTAAAGAAGAAGGATGGGACCTTAAGGCTATGTATTGATTTCAGACAGTTGAATAAGGTCACTATAAAGAACAAATATCATTTTCCAAGGATTGATGATTTATTTGATCAGTTGAAAGGTGCAAAAATATTTTCCAAGGTTGACTTGAGATTAGGTTATCATCATGTGAGGATAAAGGAAGAAGATATCAACAAGACAACATCCAGAACAAGATATGGGCATTACGAATTTATAGTGGTACCATTTGGGATATCAAATGCCCCAACAATTTTCATATGCCTGATGAATGGGGTGTTTAGGGATTACTCGGAAAAGTTTGTGATTTTTTTTCTTAGATGATATTCTCATCTACTCAAGGATAGAAGAAGAGAATGATTAGCATTTGAGAATGGTGCTACAAGTTTTGAGAGAGCATAAATTGTATGTCAAATTAAGTAAGTGCATCTTTTATCAAAAGAAGATTCACTACTTGGGGCATATTATTTCAGCAAATGGGATAGAAGTTGATCCCGAGAAGATAGAGGCTATTGGAGTATGGTCAACACCAAGAAATGTGATAGAGGTCCGATCATTCATCGGTCTCGTGGGTTATTGTCGAAGATTCATAAAGGGGTTTTCAAAGATTACAAGCCCAATCACTTCTTTGCAAAAGAAGTGAGTGAAGTTTGAATGGACTCTCAAATGTGAAGAAAGTTTCCAACAGTTGAAAGATATTTTAACAAGTGCACCAATCTTAAAGATTGCAGATCAATATGAAGATTTTGTAGTGTGCACAGATGCATGCAAGGAAGGGCTCGGTGGAGTCCTCAGTCAAAAAGATCATGTGGTCTGCTATGATTCTAGAAAACTAAAAGAACATGAGAGAAATTATGCTACAAATGACTTGGAATTAGAAATCATTGTACATGCATTAAAAAAGTGGAGACATTACCTCACGGGAAGAATATTTGAGCTTAGGACAGACCATTGTGGTTTGAAGCATTTGTTTGGAAAGCTAACATTAAATGCCAGACAAACTAGATGGCTGGAATTTATGAGTGAATATGACTTTGAAATTAAGTATATCAAAGGAAAAGAAAATCAGGTGGCTCATGCACTCAGCAGAAGAGCTCATGAAAAACATATTTCAACCATCAACATGTTTAACATAGATTTAAAAGACTAAATTTTATAGGTAGAAAATTCAAATCACCAATATTTAAAAATAAAAGAAAACTTACATCAAAGTAATTTTCAGCAGAAAACTAATTATTATGAGTTGAAAGAGGATGAAATCTTTAGGTACAAAGGAAAAATATATGTGCCAAATTCAGGAGAGCTGAAAATATAGTGTTGAGGGAAATGTACAATGTGCCATATGTTGGGCACCCATGATATCGAAAATAATTGCAGTTGTGAGAAGCTAATACTTTTGGCCAGGAATGAAGAAAGAAGTGGCTAATTACATAACCAAGTATCTAGAGTGCTATAAAGTGAAGACAAAGCATAGACATCTAGTGGGGCTGCTACAACCCTTGTCGGTTCCTGAGTGGGAATGGGAAGTGGTTGCAATTGATTTCATTACAAAGCTTCCCAAGACAGTGAAGCAACATGATTCCATCATGGTGGTGGTGGATAAATTAACAAAGGCTACACATTTTATTCCTACGAAGACTACACACAAGGCAACAAACATTACATAGATTTACATGAAGGAAGTTTCTAGGTTACATGGAGTGCCTAAGGCAATCGTTTCATATAGAGATCCAAATTTTACATCAAATTTTTGGAAAGGGTTATTCAAAGGCTTTGGGACAAAATTAAATCTCAGTACAATGTATCACCTAGAGTCAGATGGGCAAACAGAGAGGACTAATAGAATCATTGAAGACATGCTCAAAATGTATGTGATGGACCAACCATCGAAATAGAAGACTACATCCACTTGGTAGAGTTTGCTTAAAATAATGGGTATCAAGCCTCATTAAAAATGAGCGCATTTGAAGCATTGTATGGTAGGAAGTGTAACACACCAGTGAGCTGGGATAACCCAACAAATAGAGTTTTCATTGGGCAAGCATTTGTTGAGAGAAATGGAAGAGTAGATGACAAAGATCAAGCATAATTTAAAGGCTGCCCAGGATAGGCAGAAAATTATGCAGACAAGAACTAAATTTTTAGGGATTTTAAAGAGGGCGAACATGTATTTCTTAAAGTGAAAGCGGAAAGAAGTTCAATAAGGTTGGGTTGCTACCCAACGATGGCAACAATATATTGTGGGTCTTTTGAAATATCAAAGAATATAGGGCCAATTGCATACATGATAACATTGTTTGCATCCACGAGAGTGAATAATGTATTACATGTATCATTGTTAAAGAAATATTGTCTGACTCTAACCACATAATTGATTGGACTATGATCCATGTCGAAAACGAAGGGCATTTTTGGGTGGAACCAATACGCATCCTGGACCAAAAAGTCAAAGTGCTCCAGAACAAAGCCATAGGGATGGTAAAGGTTCAATGATCCTGCTACAATTGTGAAGATGAAGCCTGGGAGCATGAAGAAACTATGCGAGAGGAATACCTGCAATTTTTTGACAATTTGGAAGAAAATATAAATTGAAAATGCGAGACTCCATTTTTTGGGTAGCTAGAGTTTAGGAGCCATATCTCATAATTCTTGGTCACTTGTGCTGATAGCCTTGATAAAAGAATGGTGCAGCCCGATGGACTGAAGGTAGTGAAGGGGGGCACACTCCTTGGGTCATCAGGTTGAGAAGAACGAGAGATTATGGTTGGAACTACTATTGGAGAGTAAACAGATTCCATATTTTTTTTTTTCTAAATATTATGATGTAAATTTTTACACATATGTATATTGACATAGTGTGCGCGATATAATATGTGAAAGGTATTTTTCGAATTTTAATAAATATAATGTGATACCAGTTTTTGGGAACATGGATAGAGATGGGGGATGATTAATCCACAAGAGAGGGGGGAATGCCTAGGGAGTGTCTAAGAGGAACCCAAGGGGGGAAATGGTTTATAGGTATTAATCCAAACCCAATTTTCTGAATTTATTATCATTTTGGGAAACCTTCTATTTTTGTTCAAGTGTATGAGAGCCTAATCATTAAACTCATGTAAGAGGGTGGGTGTGAGAGTCACATCCCATAGCTGTTGGAAGCATGGAGTTGCAGTACAATAAACATTGGACAAAGTGAGCATTCAAGTGTCTTAGGAAAATATAGGAAATTTGTATGTGGGAATTGGGCCAATTTTCACTTTCAGTTTTGGAAAAATAACAGGCCGAGAGCAGGCAAAAAGAGCACTGGAGCTAGACCAATAAGGTTGGGTGAATTCTAGAGCATGTTGGAACATTTTTTTAGCATTCTAGAGCTGAAGATTGAAGGACCGGGTACCAGGATTAAGGAGTGAACTCTTGTGTGACGTTCATTGTAACAACAAGTGTTGTTATTGTTTTCCTGGCAGTGAGTTCCCAACAGAGAGATTCCTGGTTACCTGATCCAGAGAGACCCTGATAAACAAATGGGATTCTCGATGGACTGAGAATATGAAGGGGTACATTCCTTGGGTTGGGAAGGTCAAGAGAAAGAGAGCTGGAGGAAATTTAGGATAGTTGTAGGAGAATACCAGTGGGTTGTGGGATATTGCGTTGTAAGTGGATTGTGAGAGGAACCCTTCTTTTGTGGATTCCTTGCCCTAGCTTAGAGGTGACTTGTTGTTGAGATCTGGAACAACAAATCTATGGTTGGGTGGAATGCCCTTCCCAAGCAGCTAGTTGCACAAGCATTTTAAAAGATAAGTGTTTATCTATTTTTTGAGTTATTTCATGAGTTTAATTGTTGTGCTTAACTATGTGTATGTAAATGATTTATTTGTTGTTGTGAATGAGTTTATAGTTGCATTCATGTTCATTTAGAATGTTGTAGATGCATTTCATTATGGGTATCAAAATCTGGTTAAATATGTGTATAAATCGTAGTTGGTAAGCTACAGGAAATGAGTTAGCAAATTTTTTTCTTTTATGTGTACTTTCCGCAAGTAATGTTCTTCTGATAAGCTAGAGGATGTTACATGCACACACACACACACACAAATGTAAATCCATATTAACTCAAGATCTTTTAATCATTAAGAGATTTGCATCTCTATTTCTTTTTTATCCCTCTTGATGTGTAATAGATGTAAAGTTAAGATGGATCTACATTGGTATATTAGGGTTTACATCCTGTGGTAAACCAATCTTAACAACTTGTTACCACATATATTGCAAGGGGGATTTTGCAGCAAGACCCCATGGTAACTTAAAAATGTCAAAACAATGTGCATGAGCATATCCCAAAGCACGTGCCTAAGTGATCTTGCACCTGGTGAAATTTTTCATCACTTTCTTCAGCAAATTGATGACTCCCTTGGTGGTTTACTTAGTTAGGTGGGCATATTACATCACCCCTTTCTCACCCCTCTTGAGCATGATGGTCATATTTTGATCTCCAACAACTTCATCATGCTTGACATTCACATTGGAGGCATTTTTCATGTATTTGGGTACTTCCTAGTGGGGATTACACACATTTTTGGCTAATTGTGACTAATTGGAAGGTTTCATAAGTTTGGATTAATGTTTCCAATGTTAATTACTTTTAAAATGATTGATCTCACTTTACCTTGGGTGCCTAAATCATTTTGGCTATTATTTTACTAGGAAAGTGATTTTAAGTGTTGACCATGATGAATGAAGTGGGGCACACCACTTTGGGGCCACATGTAGATGGGGGAATGCATCATTTCAACCATTTTGGAGCTAAGGAAAGGGGCGCACCCCTCAAATATATATAACAAATTATTTCATGGTCATTTTGGCAAATAAAGTGGGGCCCACATGGAAAGAGCTAGTGTTTTTTATCGTTTAACCTTAGAGGTGAAAAAAGGGGGGCACACCCCTCTAATGCTCACTTCAACTATTTGTCATGTAAAAAGGTAGTCAGTCGACTAAGCTTCTAAAAGAGATATTAGGCCTCGCTAGAAGCCATGCGCCCCCCTTCCCCTTTAGCTATCTGCTCGAAATTTCTATTTTTGATATTTTTAGGTCTCAAGAAATTATTATTTGTCTAAAGAGAATATTTTGCTCATTTCTTAAAAATAGAGCCATTGTCTCACTTGTAAAGCATGGTTGGTGGAGTGATGAATAGATTGTTGTTGTTTTGTTTCACTTTGTGTCTAATGGATGGTTGACTAAGGTACATTTCTAGAGTTTTATGCTCCTATTTCGTGTTAAGCACCGACCATTGAGATGCACTACCATGGGAAAGTTTTAATCTAGTAACATTACACACATTTCTTGTGTTATTTCATTAGAAATGATCTCCAATGATTTGTTTCTCAAAGTTTAGCAACATGTTTGAAGAAGAATGTCTTGGATGAATGCAAGATATCATCACTGAGGGTTATCTACTTATGTAATCTTATGTACCATTTCCAGAACCACAGGGAAACAAGAGTCGTATGATATTAAGCCTACACTTTATGGTTTTAGATATGAAAAGAGCCATGGTAGTGCCCCAAATCGAATCATGAGCCCAGTGGATCATGTAAACACTAGAATTTCCCTGACAACCATCCTTAATTTTAATTTCAATTTATGCTTTTGTGGGGAACAAATCTAGAAATCATCATTGGTACACATGCTCAAGATTTGTCCCCCTTAAGCCATCACATATTTTGTCATTATAAACAAATTGAAGGTGTTTGCATTGTTCCTCTCATACATAATCTGCTGGCGCGACCTAGGTATTTGATAATGTAGATGCAGACTTGGGTATGAGGGATTACTTAATGCATTACATGCCAAAAAAAACATTGTTAATATCCTTTTATTTACCAATTGTAATGCATTCACAATGTTGGTTGATAACACCACCTTTACACTAAAATTGGTATTTCATATTAAGTTCAACCACATGTAAATAAGAGTTTCTATGAAATCTTGTAGGGGGGTTATGTACAAGTGAATTTGAGCCTGTGAATGTTTAAGATAAATATTTCCTACAGATAAACAAGACCTCCCTTGGATCTACCCTTGATCCAAGACAAACAACAGGATAGACCACTGCATAATTCTCCCTAGATCTACTAGATAAGTTCTTATTTAAGCAAGAAGATATAATGGCATACCTTTTAATCAGCGTTTGTCCTTACATATCCTGTTTGTTGCATCTCTGTAGATCCAACTCCTGCAACCTACTTCTTGCACACAAGTGACAACAAATACCAATCCTCAAACCTTTTTTATCTTTAGGAAATCTCAGATCTAACCTAGATCTAATATGATCTACTCAAGGCAAAATTAGATCTAATGCAAGCAAGTATTGAACATTGAATACATAAGAATTGGAAGGGGAAAAAATATATATCTCTATGTCAATAAAAAAGAGAATGGATACATCAACATGTCTTACCTTGAGTCTTTATGCATTCCTTGAAGGCTACTTACTCTTGCTCCTCCTTATCCCTCACACAAGCAAGGATAACCTGAGATGAAGACTGATTTCTTGTGGAAGATCTCTTCATGTACCTGTAAATGATTCGTCCTCTCTTGCCCATGGAATACCTTCCTTATATAGATTGGCGGAGGAGACTAGGAGGGGCTTCTAGATCTATATTACTTAGTGAACTCGACTAGATTAAGAGTTACCAAGGTCATATCATGAGATAACCAACTCACCCAGTGTTGGTCTCCTTGTAAATCACCAAATCTAGAAGGTCATAGAGGCAGTTGCAAGCTGGAAATAGTGCAACCAATGACCAGTTGCGGGTTGAAAGTCAGTTGGGTAGTGACCAATTACACTCTATCAAATAGTTCAGGTGTGAACGTCATAAAAATAGGGAAAATCCATGGCATAAGAGTGTGTCTCAACATGAAGCATCAATGGGTCCTCCATGAGTCCCTAGGGTGGAAAATAAAGTTGTAATAGTGAAACATCCTAAATACTATATCTTTCACATTGATCTTAAAACATGGAAGGATCATGTTAGAAACACTAAACCAAATAGGAGAGAGAAGACATAATTAAACATAAAGTAATCAATGGAAAACACACACAAAACACAAATATTTACCTTGGAAACCCTTAACTAGGAAAACCAACAATCCTTGAGCAACTCTCGGTCCTTTTTTATTTTATTCAGTGAATAAAGAGTTACATGATTAACCTTGGTCCACACCTAAGACACGGTCATCATCCTACTCTCTTTCTTTACCATAAGAACAACACTAAAACCATTTGGATTACATCTTTATGACCATTATATACTCACGACTCTCTCTACCAATACATAATCTTATCGAGATCAATCTTTATAGTATTACATAATGCACTATTTATAGGCATCTACAACATGTAAAACCCTAATTCATGGCCCCCAACAACAATTACAGACCCATGAAGATGATTGGTTGCGATCCTGTGAATCTCAAGATTCTGTTATAAGTTTTGACCACAAGTCAAACACTAGTCGACTATCCAGTCGAGTCATCCTATCAACCATTGACTTGACTTAACCATCGATCGATTCATCTCTTAGTTGATCAACCTCAACTAGCTAGTCGATTGATTGAATCTCCATTGCAAAGAATATAACATTCCCAACATTCTCCCACTTGTTGTCTTCTTTGCAGAAACATGAGAACCTGAACTGTTGTTCACTGAACTAGGGTCACAATGCCCATTGCTTCTCTACACTTAGAGAACTTCACAACACTCACAGACTTAGTTAAAGAGTCATTTATTTTTTCCAAAGTGTATACCTTCTCGAGCAACACCTTTTTTCTTTCCACCATGTCTCTCACAAGATGGTATTGTACATCAATATGCTTCATCTTAGAATGGTAAGTTGGATTCTTTGCCAAGAAATTTCACTTTGACTGTCACAATTTATCCTCGTAGCTTGTTTCTTAAACCTAATATCTAAATATAATATATGCAACCATACTACTTCTCTTCTTGTATGGGTGGCTGCCATGTATTATACTTCTATTGTCGACAAGGCTATTACCATTTATCTCTTACTTATCCAACTGATTGCTCCACTGAACATTCTAAACACATATCCATTAGTCGACCTCTTTTTATCAAGATCTCCAACCTAGTCGACGTTGACAAAGCCATGTACATTTGCTTCCTTGTCAATTTCAGGTTTCCCTTGGTAATAGATTGCATACTCTACTGTGCCACGCAAGTACCTGCACACTTTCTTGACAACAACCTAGTGCACTTTCCCAGGTGTCGACATGTACCTACTCAATAGTCCCACTGCATGGGAAATGTCTAGTTGAGTCCAGACCATTGCATACATTAGCCTACCAACAACACTAGCATAGGGAACACATGCCGTGTCCTCTATTTCTTCTTGTGTCTTTGGACACTATTCAACATTTAGTTTTACCCTGTTAAGCCCTAAATAGTGGCACATTAACCCTTAATTGGGGCATATTAGATTAGTAATCTTATTTTATTTATGTCGTCTTGGGCCCATTAGTTGTAATTGTACCTCCTAGTCTCCTATATATACCAAGTAGACCTTTTCATTTGGAATCATCTTGTATTTGGAAATTTATGTGGTGTATAAGGAGGTTTCCCCCTTGAAGAGGCTTATTATCTGGACTTATCTCTTTTTCAAGGCATTGAGTACTTATTCTGAGGTTTTTCTATGCAATCTTGATATTTAGTTCTTAACATTTGGTATCAGAGCTCAAGGTCTTGGGGTTTCGCTGCTACATCTGAGACACCTTGGAATTTTCGCTATAATTTTTTTTCTACGACGTTTCAGAAGGAACCCCTTGGAGTATATTTAGTAGATGGATCAAGGTAAGTTGGGTTCAAATTTAAGCTCCTGAGACATTATACTTTCGAAGATATACTTTGTGTAAGATAGGGTTATAGAATCATATTGAATTTAGCCATCGCGACATTTTCACTATAATTTTTTTTTTTGTGATGTTTCAGACCCTGAAATCCAAAGGATATTAATAGAAATTATCAAGGTAGATGTGATAAATTTTTTAGATTTTGGGTCATTCTACTTTTGTAGATACACCCTGTGCAAGATAGAGTATCTGACTAGTCATATTAACTAGTCTCAAACATGTCTTCTGGGTAAACCAATGATATATACTTCAGTGAGCATCCAAATTAAGTGGGACTAGTTGCATTGGATAGTAGACAGTCTGTAGTATTTCTGGTACAAGTTTCAGAATCAAATATCAGATATTGTGATCCGGGCACGCTTTACAAGTACGCTCTCTTGGAAGGGAAAAAAATCAGCAAGTTGTGGGGAAGTTACCATAACTTCCACTTGGAACATCCAATTTTGATCAGACCTATGGCATTGTAGAGAAGAAATATCATAGAAATACAAAAAATAATTTTTCATACACAGAAGGGCCGAAATTTTGGAGATACAATGGAAGAAAGATCGTCTAGCAGAACCACCTCGAAATCAAGGTTTAAAAGTGATACTTGACCAACATGCCACCAAAAAAGGGAACTTCTACACCAAATAAGCCTCCATACAATCCTACTTGGACTCTTGATGAAGGTGAAGAAATGCGCAGGGACATAAATTATTTACAAAATAAGACAGTAACAAAAGATGAACTACAAGGGATGATGGATGGTTTAAAAAGGGAGATCATGGAAGGATTGAAAAATTTCCTAATAGAGAGGACACCTGAAAGTGAAAATGTATCCCATGAAATTCATGATGAGGACACAAGAAAGATGAATCAAGAATGGAGAAACTCCAACATTGGTTTGAAGACCAACCACTTTCCTAAGATCGATATGAGGAAGTTTGATGGCAAGGACCCAATCACATGGATACTTCAGATGGAGCAATTCTTTGATCTACATGATGTGCCACATACACAAAACGCACGAATTGCTTCTTTATATTTATAACCCAATCAATTTGTGTGGTATCGATGGCTTTGTTCTCGCAAATCACTCGTCACTTGGATAATTTTCATGGAAGAAATAATAGCACACTATGAGGATACAAGGATCAATACCATCTTTGGCCAATTGATAAATCTCAAGCAAAAGGGTTCAGTTGCAGAGCACATTGAGAACTTCCAAAGATTGAATATAAAGGTAACATATATTCTAGATGAAAACTTGATTGATGTATTCATAGGAACTTTAAGGGATAACATTCAACATGAGGTTCACGTTTGGGAACCCAAATCATTGGAGATGCATTCAGGGTGGCAAGAAATGTTGAAAGTAAAAATATGGCTATGGCTACTAGAAGGACCACTCCTAACATCTATCGAGAGAATAATGTTCCTTCTTATAAAACACCTCAACAATTGGAGGAAAGAAAAACAAAAGTTTTATGCTTTAATTGTGACAACAAGTACAGTAAGGGACATAAGTGTGGTGAGAATAAATTATTCTACATAGATTGTGAAGAGGAAGAAGAAGAAGAAGAAGAACAAGAACCATCTCAAGATGAAAATGTAGAAGCGATTTCTTCTGAAGAGTTGACTCCCACGATATCATGTAATGCATTGGCTGGAATTAACACTCCTCAAACCCTCAAGATCGAAGGATATATCCAAAAGAAAAAGGTAATAGTCCTAATTGATTCTGGTAGTACTCATAATTTCATTCCCTATAAATTAGCCAAAGTTCTCAATTGCTTTGTATATCTAGCGCCAGAGTTTCAAGTAATGATTGTAGATGGAGAAACTATCAATTAC
>WSFP011512327.1:0-13013 GCA_009831015.1 Picea engelmannii | reverse complement strand
CTCGGTGAGGAGTGGTAGCTCTACCTTGCAAGGTGAGCTGGGAGCTAGTTGATTCTTTGGTTAGCATGTGTGTTCCCTTTGTGGCTCGGGGGGCTAAGGTGGAAGAAGAGTACCCTTAGCATTAGCTGGGAGGTACCGGTGAAGTCTCGTCAGTCGGCAAGCGGGAGTTGAAAGGAGCGCACGGGACTTCAACTCAGAGTGGGCGATCAAGCGACAATACACTTTCTTCATTTTGTATGGTAGATTGTTGTAGGATTTATACTTGGGATCTCATTGTTTAATTGAGTAAGTATATTCATTTTCTAGATTGTTGACTGAAATTTTTATATCCTAGCTTGATGATTGATTGAATCCCACGGCCTTTGTTCCCCCACATGTCTTGATTGCCCTGTGGTGTATTGATTGTGACCATTGTGGTTGTTTTCCCTTCGTCCCTACCTCATCACTCCTCACCTAGGAAATCATCTAGAAGCTTGATATATGGTTGTCTCTTCGGCGTTAATAGACCTATGGATCTCAACGCCCTACATTTCTGTGCGAGGATGATGAGCAAAGGAAGAACCTATCAGTCGTCTACCTCCATTGTTTCCCTTGAATGATTGGATCCTTTCGGTTCTGTTATTGTTTTCTGCAATTTGTATTGGTATTTTGGCAATGGAAAAATGAATTGATTCATGTTTGCATTTGTATTTGTATTCTAGGAATGGAAAAATGAATCAATTCATGTCTTCATTTTGTATTGGTATTCTGGCAATGGAAAAACAAATTGATTCATGTCTTCATTTTGTATTTGTATTCTCTCAATGGAAAAACAAATTGATTCATGTCTTTATTTTGTATTGGTATTTGGGCATGGGAAAAATGAATTGATTGATGTTTTCCTTTGGTATTGGTATCGTGGAAATGGAAAAACATGTTTTCTTTCAAATGAGTTTGAGTTCACTGTTTAAAATGCCCATGCTTTTGATTTCAAATCAGTCTGAGTTTGTTGTTTAAAATGCCCATATTTTTTCTTTCAAATGAGACTGAGTTTAGCGTTTAAAATGCCCACGTTTTTGCTTTCAAATGAGACTGAGTTTGTCATTTAAAATGCCCACATTTTTTCTTTCAAATGAGACAAAGATTGTCGTTTAAAATACCCACGTTTTTTCTTGCAAATGAGATTGAGTTTGTTGTTTTAAATGCCCGCGTTTTTTCTTTCAAACGATGGAATGAGTTGTTGTTAAATACCCACGATTTTCCCTTAATTGGTAGGTTGTTCTTGTTGAGGTATGGAACAATGATTCTTCGTTAACTGGGACTGTGTTTTGCTGCTGCTGTGACTATGTTCTTCCCCTTTAAATGGTTGACTGTTGTTGTTGGATTGGACACCATTTTGCCTTAAATGTTGTCTACATTTTACTATTAATTACCATCTTAATTGCAATGATAAAAACTATATTATTGTCTTATTAATTTCCATGTTATTTGCTACCATGAATTAGTCATCAACAAATTCTTTCTTTTTGATTAATTACCGCAATGATTTAAATGGTTAAACAGTATGAAATCGCCTTGTTATTGAGATATTAATTGTTATGTTAACAATCATGTAATTTCGTTTTTACTGTTATATTAATTGTTATGTTAATCAACATGTTAATTGCCTTGTTATTGCTTTATTACTTGTTATGATAACAGTCATGTAAATGGCCTTGTCATTGCTAATTTAATCATTAGGTAACTGTTATGTTAATTGCCTTCTTATATTGCGATAACGATGTTAGTAGTTAGCAGTTTCCTTCTCAATGATAATAGACATCTAGTATTATTGGTTCGGTTAGTATAGCTAGACTACACGTTGAGATTAAATTGTTCATAGGTGTTATAATAGTAGTGTCCTACATTAATCTTGTTAATATTGTTATTCAAGTTAATGGATAGTTGGATGGAGATTTTGGATTAATGTAGAATTGCCCAATTAGGTTGTATTAATGATTAAAATTAGGTTGGTGAGTAAAGACTAGATTGCCAATTTTAGACTTCCTAAATTGATTATAATGGAGGTTAGATGGTATTTATAATTATAGTTTAAATATTTATTACTTATACTTGCAAGATTGATTGTATTAACGTTAAATTAGCGGGTGCATTATTGACTAATTGTAACTTTAACGTGCCCCGTTTAGAATGGAACCCATGTTAAAATAGATTGTATTCATTGACTGGTTTAGACTGGGTGATTGGTCGGGTCGGGGAAGATGTCATGTTTTGGCTTGTGTCCTCCCTTGTCTTCTTCCTCTGGAGTTTCGTCGACCTGTTGTTTGGGTATGGGTGTGGTTTTTCTTATCGGTATTCGGTTCCTAGAGCATCATTTTTTCTAGAGTCCTTTGTACAAATAGATTATGTTGAACCAAGGTTATTGACATGTCTATCACCTGAGAAAGGCATGATTCCTGATGACAAGATCATGGCATTCCCTATTAGATAGCGGCGAGTGAGAACTTGGCCAGAGTCCATGCGTTCTGTGTGAGTGTTGTCAAGCATTTACAGTTGCTTTATGGTGCATGGGTTGAATGCCTTCGGGCATTGGGTTCATGCGCCTAGAGGTTCTAGTCCTTGTTGTTTGGATGTTGTGTTGGGATGGGGATGTTGTCGCTTATCCTGTAGGCATGGTCATGTTGTGTCGGGTGAGTAGTCGTTCCTCCTTGTTGTTCTATGCTTGATTCACCCAGTTTCCCTTGTGTTAGTGAGTGGAGTCATAGTTTCCCATTTTATTGCAATACGTTCTTTCATTCATTGTCAATGGTGTGGTTAACTCTCTTTGTCATCTCCTTTCTTCCAAATAGACAAAAGAAAAAAATTGCATTGTTGTTTCCTTGTAGTCGTAACGAAGAGGGGTCATTACAAATGTTGACTTGGGATGGCTAATGGTTGTAAAATACTAGGGTTCTTATTTGTTTCCACCTTGTTATTTTGTAAAACCAAACATTCTTCCAGAAACATTTGAACATTAGTTTTAACGCCATCCCAAAAAAATTCCTTCTTGACCCTATGGTAGGTTTTCAAAAATCTCGAGTGTCCTCCTACTGGAGAGGTGTGCAATTCCAATAGTAAATTTTGGTTGATTTGGGAGTTCTTACATAAATATAAGCGATCTTTGTACCATAGTGAATCATTTTTCCATGTAAATGTATCTGATGCACTGGAATCCTGCTGCAACGTTTGAATGAAAGTACACACATTTTTTCCATTCTTCCATTCATCCCTTACTTATATTATCCAATCAGGTTGGATGATTGAGATAGCATAGAGAAAGGCCTCAACATATTCATCCTTTATTGAGAGTGCATCTAACACAACATTTTTCTTCCCTTTTTTATAGACAATTTCAAAATCATAACCCAATATCTTGGTCACCAATTTTTGTTATTCTTTTGAAGATAGTCTTTGTTCCAAGAAGTATTTAAGACTGTCATGATTTTGTTTTACCTTGAAGTGCCTACCTATTAGGTAAAGACACCATTTCTTTAAAGTATGTAGTATTTCCATCATTTCCTTCTCATAAATGGGTTTCTATAAGTCCTTTCCCTTGAGTTCTCGACTTTCAAAAGCCAGGGCCTTCCTTCTTGCATTAGGACAACACCAATTCCATTTCCCAAGGAATCACATTCCACAATAAAGGTTTTTGAGAAGTTTGAAGTGGTCAAGACAGGAGCTTTGCACATCACCTCTTTAAGTTATTCAAAATCCTTAGTTGCCTCTCGAGTCCATGAAAATGCATCCTTATTAGTTAGTGTTGTTAAAGGTGATGATATTCTTACATAGCGTCAAACAAACTTGTGGTAGTAACCTGTCAAACACAAAAAAATTCTAAGATTCTTTAATGTTTTGGGAATCGGCTAGTCCATCATGGCCTTAATCTTGTTAGGGTATACCCTGACACCTTCATGAGATACAATATGACCCAAATACTCTACCTCCTTCACCCCAAAGAAACATTTGGATGGTTTGGAATATATTTGTTTCTCCTTTAGTATTTGTAGCACCTTGTCAACATGTTGCACATGATTCTCCCAATACTTGCTATAGATTAGTATATCATCAAAAAAATACTAGGATGAGTTTTTGAATGAAGGGATTGAAAATGGAATTCATCAACCCTTGGAATGTGGAAGGTGCATTTGTAAGGCCAAAAGGCATGACAAAAAGTTCATAATGGCCTTGATGAGTTTGGAATGTTGTTTTTGGGATATCTTCTTCTTTCATTCTAATATGATGATACCCTTAATGGATATCCATATTTGTGAAAATGATAGCTCCATGTAGTTCATCGAACAATTCATCAATCATGGGAAGGGAAAAATTATCTTTAATAGTGACCCTTTTGAGCTCTCTATAATCTCGACACATACACCATGAGCCATCTTTCTTGAGTACCATTACCACCAATGTAGAGTAAGAGCTTTGGCTAGGTCTAATAATGCTAGCCTCTAACATTTCATCAACCATACACTCAATTTCACTCTTATGGGCATAAGGGTATCCGTACGGCTTAATGTTAGGAGGAAAACTCCCAGGAATTAGGTGAATAGCATGATCATGATTTCGAGTGGGTGGAAGACCTTTGGGAATATCCTCAAATACTTTGGAATGCTTATCAATGATCCCTTGGAGATTGAGGGGAATATATGGCTTATATGTTTGAACATCTAGTGAGCATAGTTGTGAAATAACACCTTGATGCCCCTTTTTCAATAATTTTGTCATGCCATTAGAAGTTTTCACCTTACTGGGTTTTGTTGCGATACCTCTTAACTCAATTTCTTTTCCTTCCAATGAAAATTTCATGAAAAATTATTGAAAATTAAAATCCATTGTTCTAATGATTGTAACCATTATATTACTTGTACATTATTAAAACCACCCATGGGTATACCAATCATTGGGATATTCATTACATATTCCCTTATATAAGATTGATATTATTAAATTTTCATAAACAGTTGATAGTTCCTCCATATGCAATCATTACTTGAAACTCTGGCGCTAGATATACAAAGAAGTTGAGAGCTTTGGATAATTTATAGTGAACGAAATTATGAGTTCTACCATAATCAATTAGGACTATTACATTTTTATTTTTGATATATCCTTCTATATTGAGGGTTTGAGGAGTTCGAATTCTAGCCAATCCATTACACGATATCATGGGAGTCAACCCTTTAGAATAAATTGCTTCTATGTTTTCTTCTTGAGATGGTTCTTGTTCTTGTTCTTGTTCTTCTTCCTCTTCGCAATCTATGTAGAATAATTTCTTCTCACCACACTTATTTCCATTACTATACCTTTTTTCACAATTAAAGCATAAACCTTTTTCTTTTATTTCCTCCAATTGTTCAGGTGTCAACCTTGTAGGTTGAAGTGTTTTAGAAGAAGGAGAATTATTATCTCGACAGATGTTAGGAGATGTCCTACTAGTAGCCATAACCATATTTTTACTTTCAACATTTCTTTCCACCCTAAATGAATTCTCCAATGATTTGGGTTCCCAAAGGTGAACCTCATGTTGAATTTTATCCCTTAAAGTTCCTATGAATACATCAATAAAATACTCATCTAGAATATCTATTACCATTATATTCAATCTTTGGAAGTTCTGAATGTGCTCTATAACTGAACCTTTTTTCTTGAGATTTATCAATTGGCTAAAAAAGGTATTGCTCCTTGTATCACCATACTTTGCTATCATTTCTTCCATGAAAATTGTCCAAGTGATGAGTGATTTGCGAGAAAAAAGACATTGATACCACACAAATTGATTGGGTTCTAAATATAAATAAGCAATTTGTACCTTTTATGTATGTGGCACATTATTCAGATCAAATAATTTCTCCATCTGAAGTATCCATATGATTGGGTCCTTGCCATCAAACTTCCTCATATCAATCTTAGGAACTTGGTTGGTTTTCAACCCAAAGTTGGATTTTATCCATTCTTGATTCATCTTCCTTGTGTCCTCATCATGAATTTCAAGGGATAGATTTTCATGTTTAGGTCTCATCTCTATTAGGAAAATTTTCAATCCTTCCATGATCTAACTTTTTAAACCATCCATCTTAGTATCCATTATTTCCTGCAATTTAGATTCAGTTGAATCCATCATCCCTTGTAGTTCTTATTTTGTCATTGTGTTCTTTTTTAAATCATTTATGTCCCTACGCATTTCTTCACCTTCATCAAGAGTCCAAGTAGGACTGTCTGGAGGCTTATTTTGTGTAGAAGTTCCCTTTTTTTCTTGCATGTTGGCCAAGTATCACTTTTAAACCTTGATTTCGAGTTGTTTTAGCTAGACAATATTTCTTCTGTTGTATTTCCATAATTTCATCCCTTCTGGGTATGATTTTTTTTTTTATAGTTCTTTGATATTTCTTCTCTACAATTCCACAGGTCTGATCAAAATTGGATGTGCCAAGTGGAATTTATGGTAACTTCATCACAACTTGTTGATTTTTGGTCTTTCTAGGAGATCTCACTTGTATAGTGTGCCCCACAAAAAATAATTGATATAAAAGTCTGAAAATTGTACCAGAAATAAAAAGGATTGTTCACTATCCAATGAAACTGGTCTCACTCAATTTGGATACTCTAGGAATAATTTATTATTGTTTTACCTGGAACACCTGCTTGAGACTAGTTAGATACCATGTCTTCCACAGGGTGTATCTACAAATTTAAGATGACCCAGAAGATGAAATTTTTATCAAAGATACCTTAATAATATATCTGAATATCCTACAGATTTCAAGGTATGAAACATTATAGAAAGAATTGTATAGATAAAATTCTATGATGACTCAATTCAGGATAATTCCAGAACCCTATCTTACACAGATTTTATTTATGAAAGTGTAAGGACTCTAGAGCTGAAATTTGAACCTAGCATAGCTTGATCCATCTACTAAATATCCTCCAATGGGTTCCTTCTGAAACATCATATAAAAAACTTTATAGAGAAAATTACAAAGTTTCTCAGATGTAGCAACGAAACCCCAAGAACTTGAGCTCTGATACAATATGTTAAGAACCAAATATCAATATAGCATAGAAAAACCTGAGAATAAGTACTCAATGCCTTGAAAAAGAGATAATGTCATATAATAAGCCTCTTCGAGGGGGAAACCTTCTTATACACCACATAAATGTCCAAATACAATATGATTCCAAATGAAAATCTCGCCTTCGTATATATATGAGACTAGGAGGTACAATTACAACTAATGGACCCAAGTAGACATAAATAAAATAATATTACTAATGTAATATTCCCCAATTAAGGGGAAATATGCCACCATTTAGGGCTTAACATTATGAATGTTAATGTATTATGCTATTGAATGTACTAACATAATATATTATCATCATATTCTTTATTTGCTTGGTTGTTGAGGAATAGTTGTAGGTATATTCCTTTGGGTCAAGTTCTCAATGGTGGACTTCATTGAATGTCTGGATGAGGTAGACCTTTTATCTTGTCTTTCTAGAATATTTTTTTATATAGAATACTTGAGAATATTGTTTATTTCTGTAGTCATTTCTATTTGTTGTGGTTTTCCCCTAGCCATAGAGTATTTTCCTTGTAACAGAATCGGCAACCATAATGGGGATTGTATCTTCCTTTTGGGGGGTTTGGAGTTTTTTTATCCATAGATTTCTCTCGTTCATATTTCATTTCTTGTTGTATCATTTCTTGACAGCCTATGTTCACTATGGGTCTAAGTTTTTCATCCTTCTTCTTATTATAGATGTGTTTTGACACATATCCACAGGTTTTTTCTTGACAATCACGTACACACACATGATGTCCCTCTATAAGCTACATACATAGGTGATTTTCCCTTGAAAAACCACATACCTCAACCTCTTTTTCTTGTTGGCTGGGTTTGGTGGTTTTCGGATAAGTTTTGATGATTTATGAGTCTTCTTGGCTCTTTGTAGTGACTGATAAGTGTCTGCGAAATGACAGGAAGTCTGTCTTTAGTTGAATTTTCGGTTGGTGCCTTTCTCATCATCTTTTCATTTTGATTGTCCTTGTACATTGGCATGTGTGTTTTTCTCCTTGATATCCTACTTGAGTTGTCTCTTTCTATACAAAGTAGATTATTTATATATCAAGTTGTTGTTCACTCCATGCATTTTCATTTTTATATTATTGAAAATACAAAAATATTATTCATTTTGACATTTTGAGTCTTTTCCATTTATATTAGTGCATGTAAAGAAATATTGCATTTTTATTCATAATTGCATAATTTAATTGAAAACTGCATTGTTTTTAAGAAGCATATCATTCATTGGAAATTAAAGTTAGGACTTTGCATTGCATTCATATTTACTTTACTTGTTGAGTCATAACATCACGAGTTTCACGACCACACCTTTTTGAGTAAGCATGACAATTAAAATTAAGGCTATAATTTAAAATTGATTAGTAATGATTTTATTTTCTAGGGTGCACAAACTAGCTTAGGATTTAGTGTCTTGGAATAGGATTTTGTGAGTAAACTTCTCCAAGTCTATTAAATCAACATATATGTTTGAATAAGGGAGTGGAGAAATCCATTGTATAATCGATAATATCATAAGGCTCCACTTTCACTGGAGTTAATCATGAGGTCGCGTGAAGTCGGTTGAAGGGATATCTGATGCAACCCCCCCTACCCTAGGAGGGTCTGTCGACCTCCCAGTCACTGGATAATTCTTTCTCCTTGAGCTGAAACAAATCTTTGGTCCATGATGGAACCTTCACTAAACAAATCCATAGGTCCAAATGTAAAACTCAATCTGCAAATACAAGCTACTCCAAATGCTCAAATATCCGATGTGTGTGGATCTTTGCCACGTGTCACTCCATATTCAAAGACTAGGATGATTTCTCAAGTTCATGTTTCATTAGTTCTCACAAATCTACCCTTTTCCTTTTCCTCTCTACGAGTCATCGAAATGATGATATGTTGCCACGTGTCTCTGACAACAGATAGTCCTGATGATTTTGGAACTAGTCTACTACACTTTCCTTGGGATCCAACAACTGTTGACCTAGACACTCAGATCCAAGGGTTTTCATTTGATATCCTCATGTCTGTGTTCCTTCTACCAATGTATGATATGAAGACTCAAATCCTTTTCTTCTTTTATTGAAAGTTTGTGTTTCACAACTTTGGAAAACAAACTCCTCAATTCTCCAGACTCCTGATATCCGATCTTCCGAATTCTACTTTCTTATGAAAGAAAACCAGTGGTCCAATCCTCCTTTAGATCGATGAATCACTATCTCTCATGAGATTCTACCTCTTTCATACTTTAGAGGATTTTTGAGAGCTGAAAGGTTTCAACCTTTGTGTTGACGGGCATTAACTGCATGCATGCGAAGGTGGTGGGATTACAACCGCCATGCATTGTATTAATGACTGAGTACAATTATAATCATAATCATTTAAACCATATGTATCAGCCAACAAAATAGGTGTACAATGATATCAACGTGCCATTCATCCGAAATAGAACCAACACCATATGTGACAATCATGCACCAAGTGTTAAGTTTAATCCAACACAATATCAAACACTAACCATCGATCCATCGTATCAATCAAACGTTTTAATCCATATGTCAATTAAATCATGCCAATACATAGTTTGAAACTATTGACCATTCCATGTGATATCAACTCTCAAAACAATGTACCAAGCATCGATTTATGAAATTGAAATCCAAAAGATTTAATCAAAGTTCCTTTGTGAAACTTAAACCATTGTCATACCTCAAATCGACATTATAAATTTACCAATGCATTCGTTGCACATTCAAATGTTTACATTTCAAAGTTTTTAGAACATTGCAACCAAAAATCTCATATAATCAATGAGTGAAGAGCCCATAGCAATAAGGATGAAAGCATATAAGACCAAAATCAATTATGACCTTTATAGAATCAAATGTAGCCAGTAAATCTTCATGCTCGACAGCTTGGTAATAAAATAGATCCAAATGCGCAATCAAGGTAAGAGTATGCTAAAGGACATAAGTTTGAAAAATCTTTTCCAGTCATGTGATAAACCAATGCTCAAGTGTGTTTTGAAAAATCGATAAAAGGCGACGACAGTCCAAATGATGAAAGAGGTGTTTTCACACTTTCAGTTGTGAAAATCGAATCGAAACCAAATTGCAATTGTCGCAAAAAATGAAACAAATGTCTAGTAGCATGATGCGACGATGATTTGTCATTAACTAGACAAGAGGTTTAGGCAACTTTTTTTACAGTAATTAAAAAAATGAATTGGCTGCCAACAATGGCGACACGCTGGGAGAAGAAGTTATCTCTGTCAAAAGAAATGAATTTAGATAAGGACGTCAAAGAAAAATTCGACTTGAAAGAACAAGCAAAAATCGTACTACATCATCATTTACTATCTTTTCCAGTGAAGTTTCAAAAGATGCAAACCAATAACAGTCTTAAAGATCAACAAGTCATGATTTTATATTAAAATATTCAATACTGTTGGCATGTCCACTGCTGCCAGCAGGCGTCCATAGCCTCGACAGGGTTTCCATTTAACCCACTCAGAAGTCTTTATCCTGTCAAGAAGTTCTAGATTAGAATAAAGGACTTTTAAAAGAGGTTTCCCATAATTTTTATAGATTTTCATCTACCCGACATTGCTTCCCTGCCAGCAGGCCTATTCGGTACCCCGGCGAAGTTGTCTTGGTGCCATGCTTGCATTTACCCACTGCCAGTAGACCTGTTCAGTATCCCGACAGGTTTACAAACACTTCCCACAGCTCTTATTTTTATTTTGTTTTTCTTTTATAGATAGCTGAGCGGGGTGACGCTGAAAAATCTTGATATTTTCTCGTATTTTTTAGACCTCATCAGAATTTTTTTAAATACTGTCCTTACTCATCTCCAGAAATGTTTTATTTCTAAAACAACTTACTATGACAGGGAGACATCCTTTTTTATTCATTCATTTACAGAAAGGGATACCGTAAAAAGATAAAGATGATCACAACAAACTTCACTTAGAGATTGAAATTAGTAAACTTCGTTCAAACAACATTTTCCAATATCATTTTCAGAAATATAAATCACTGATGTTTGTACAATCTTTCAGAAGTTATTTCAGCAAAGAGATTTTTCCATGATCTATGTCTGAATGACTCAGTGTATAAGCATGCATATGTTTCAAAACACACCAAACTGATCAATCAAATCAAAATCATAAAACGAAAACAAAGGCAAAAATAAAAACAAAAGGAAATATTTACATAATATACAAAAATAGGAATCAGGCAAAGTATCTTTTCAGGGCTTGGCCATTCACCGGGTAGGTATCAAGCTTCCCTTCAAGACTCTGCAAGTGAAAGGAACTAGGACCCAACTTTTCAGTAATCAAAAATGGCCCAAGCCACAAATTTTGAAATTTAGTGTGTTCACCCTTCCCTTCGTGTGGTTTGTCCCATTTTAAGATGAGATCGCCAACTTCAAAATTTCTATCAGAAGCAGAATTAGAATCGAACCAAATTTTAATCATTTGTTGATGTTGATCTAATTTACGCTTGGCTTGGATTATTACCTCTTCTAACTTCATCAGAGCATTGATACGGCTTTCTAAAGGGGGACATTCTTCTTCTTGAACCTTTTGTGACAATTGGAGCGAAGGATGAAGAATATGAGGTGGAAAAATGGCTTCTCTGCCATAAATGAGGAAAAAAGGAGAGTTACCTACAGCAGCTTTGGGTGTTACCCTATCATCCCACAGTGCATTAAGTAGTGCATTGTGCCAGTTCTTGTGATTTTCAGCCACGGTTCTCTTGATTATCTTGATCAAGTTCTTGTTGGTTGATTCTTCTAAGCCGTTACCCTAAGGGTAGTAACTCGCGGAATACTTAAACTTAATTCCTTTTTCTAAGGAAAAGTTACTCATCTCAAGAGAGGAAAAGTATGAAGCGTTATCAAATACTAGACAATCAGGTATGCCAAAATGAGTAATGATATGTGAGTTAAGAAAAGCGATCACCTGACTTGTGTTAACAGTTCTTATCACAGCGGCTTCAAACCATCGAGTAAAGTAATCAGTGGTTGTCACAATATACTTGTGTTTTTGTGAGGATGGAGGGTTAATAGGACCAATGATATCAAGGCCCCATTGCTGGCAAGGAGAATCGACTGTAACGGGTTGCAAAGGGAAGGCTGGTTTTTGCAATCGCCCTGACGCTTTCTGACAAATGATACATTTTCGGCACAAGGCGTGGGCATCTCTAAAGAGTGTTGGCCAGTAGTAACCAACTCTTATGACTTTATGAGTAGTGGTATCACCACCGAAGTGACCACCAACTTCTCCTTCATGCAACTCAAGCAAGACTTTCTCTGCTTCGTCTTTCTCAAGACAACGCATCAGTATGCCATCAAAATTCTGACGAAACAATATACTATTAATTAGATGAAAGGAGGCAGACTTTAGTCTCAATGCTCTTCTTTTGGTAGGGTCAAGATGACAGGGTGTTGATCCATGTTGGAGATAGTGTCTAATGTCGTCATACCAAGGACTTACGAGGTTTTGAGTACAACAAATCATACTCTGATCATGGTGTTTTAAGTCTGACGTGTCACTAACTTCTTGTTGTTCAATTTTTGAATCAACTACCAATTTACACAACCCTTGGCCTCTCACGATTTGAGATGGGGTGATTTCTAAGTCAAATTCCTGCAAGGAGGTGACCGAGTTGGCCCTTTTCTCTCCTAACTCTTTTTGCACTAACAAACTCCTAACGGTCGGGTAAGGGACAATGACCTTCGTTCTTGACTTCAAAAGATAAGATCGGAAATGCTTAACTGCCTTGAAGACAGCGTAAGCTTGACGATCGACAGCTGGGTAGTTAAGTTTAGCACCTTTGAAAGCGGAGCTCATAAACGCGATGGGTACTTCGTTGTTCTTGGCATTATTCTAAGTTAGAACCGCGGCATAGGAAC
>WSFP011512326.1:0-13013 GCA_009831015.1 Picea engelmannii | reverse complement strand
CTGAAAATTTTTCTTTGATCTCCGGTCATATGAGATGAGCACCCACTATATATGAACCATTCATATTCTTCTTTGCATTATTTAGTGACCAATGTTATTCAACAGTTTTCATTGTGTGGAATTTCTTTCATTTTCCATGTTGTTGTTGGTATAGGGACATTTGGCATAGGATTTTCTTCTTTCATCTCTCTACAATCTCATGCTTTGTGACCAAGATTATTGCACTTGTAGCATACAATATTTTGATCCATTAATGGGTCTAATGGATTATAATTTTTGTTGACAGGTCTGCGAACATTTTCATATCTATTATTTTCACCATTCATGTATCTTGCGTAGTTATTCCTTTCATTGATTCTACAATTGATTGCCTTGTGTCCAAAATTTCCACAAGTATAACAATGTCCAAGAAAGAAATTTTGATACCTCAGAGTAAGTGATATTCTTTGTGGTGTAGTCCATCTGGGTTCACGATCTATTCTTCTATATTTTCCTTCATAATGATTGCTTTCATACATGATGGGAGAGGATCTTCTTGATGTCTCATTCCTTCTGAATTCTAGTCTTCTATCTTGTTGTTCAACTTGCTCTGGAGTGTTGGTTTCATCCTTTTCATCTTCCTTCTCTTGTTTTGTTGTCTTCAAACTGTCATTGTATCCTATTCCTGTCTTGTCATTTGGAGATCTTTGACTGCTAAGGATCTCATCTAATTTTTAATTGTTTTTTTTGAACTTCTTCAACTTTTCTATTGTCAATAGTAGCTCCCCTTTTGTGTGATCCAATTTTGCTTTCAATTTCTCATAATCTTCTAATTGTTCCTTCAAGCTACCAATGGTCTTTTCAAGCCTGTAATTCTCTTCTTCACAACTACTCAATTCACCTTTTAGTATTATGTTTGTGTTTCTAAAATTGTTATTTTCAGTTTCAACATGCTTCAACTTTTCAAGATTCTCATCTTCTTATTCACTCTCTACGTTGTCTTTGTATCCCAAAAAGGAATCAAGGTTGGTTTCTTCATATGAATCTTCTTCAGAAATGATTTATTCTTCTTTAGAACTCTTGTGATCATCATCATGGGTTTATTGGGTTATGAAGAGGGCTTCTCCTCCATCATTATCTTCTTCATCACTCTCATCTGAGAAGATGGCATCATCCTTGGAGTAGAAGCTCTTTTTATTGTTGAGACTTCTCTTTTTATGGTAGCAATTTTCAACAATATGTATATTCTACCACAGTTAAAGAATTTGAGAGGAGACTTACCTTTGTATCTTCCAGTTCCCTTCTAGAACCTTCTTACGAAATTTTCTATTTCTTCATCAAGGTCGCTATCCTTGTCTTTTGTCTTCTTTATGGCTTTAAATGCTACTTTATTGTTTGGTTGGTCACTTTCTATATCTATTCTCATTTCATATGCTATAAAAGACCCATGTAATTCATCCATTTTTATTTTGGTCAAGTCCCTAGTTTCTTCAATGGCAGAGACCTTAGCATCATACTTCAAGAGAAGTGATCTCAACACTTTTTGTACAACCAAGGATTCATTGAGCTCTTCACCTAATCCTCTGATAGCATTAACAACTTCATCAACTCTAAGAAAATAGATTGCAATATCTTCCTTTTCATCCATCTTCAAATTTTCAAATCCTTCTCTATGTCGTTGAAGTTTGACCTACTTAACTTTTGGATCACCTTCATAGATACTCTTGAGTTTGTCCCATACCTCTTTAGCAGTGTTTCATCCCATCACTTTGTTGGAAATGGTTGGTGCCAATGCTCCTAGAATAACATGTCTGGCTTTTGAATTGCAACTCATAAACTTCTTCTCATTTGGATCGGTTGGATCATTCTTTGGGATTACATAGCCATTTACAATTGAGTACCAAATGTCTACTCCCAAAGATGTTAGGTAATTTTTCACTCTATCACTCCAGTATGCATAATTGCTTCCATCAAATCGTTGAATCCCATTTGGAATGTGCTCATGATCATCCATCACTACTCAGGATTTTCCTTCCAGTGGTTAAATTGTTCTGAAGGCAACAGGCTCTAATACTAATTGATGATACTGAAAGGGGGGTGAATCAGTATCATCGATTTAAAAACTTTTTCAACTTATACTTCAACCAGATTATATATTCAATTATATCCAATGAGCAATGAATAATAGTAGAATATTTACACCAATACACCATGCACAATATATGAGAAATAATCAATAGTTATTGTTCAAGGGAAGTAATGACTTCCAAAGGTAGCTACAGCTTCCAAATATAAAGGGAGGGATAAACCTCCAAAAGAAAGATACAATCCTCCAATATCAAGAGAGGGTTGACCTCTCCATCCTTGCCCCTTCCTTCCACCCAAGAATATATGAGAGATAATAAAACTTTACATTAAATTATCACCATCAGCCAACCATCACATAGAACCTGATAATGCTCCCTGAGACTTCTTCAACTTCTGTAATTCTTCACTTCTTAGAATAATTTGATCCTGTAGATAATATAACTCAATGTATTCTGTGAAATTCCTCCAAGTTTCACTCCGTAAATCCTTCCAAAAAAGGAGTTATAGAGAAAATGGTAGATCTTATTCAATTCTGGTTTATCCAGGAGAGTGAACTTGTACAGCATGCCCCGCGCTCAATATTTAACATAATATTTTGAAATTCGTACACAGAAAACTACAGCCCATACTATTTCCAATGCAATTGGTCTCACTTAATTTGGATTCTCTATGAAGACGTTATGATTGTTTTACCCGAAACACTTGTTTATGACTAGCTTCAGGACTAGTCAAAAACCCTATCTTCCACAGAGTGTATCACCAAAATTACAGCGAATAAAAAGATGAAATTTTTACCACAAGTACCTAGATATGTCTTCTCAATAGAATACAAATTTCACCATCTGAATTGTTCTAGAAAACAAGTTATAGTGAAAATGGTAAGATGACCTGTAAATAACATACCTTAGAACACATCACCAAAAGACTTCATCCTCCCTTGAAATTCGGCCTTCTTTACTTCATATTTCCTTTGAAATTCGACTTATCTCTCCTTGTTCATTAACAAAATTGTGTGTGTTGAAAAATGGATGTATAATGAGATGTATTTATACCCTTTATGTCACTTTCTTTTAACATTAGGACCAACATGTAGTTTTTGCTTCAATTCACATTGTCATCTTCAAAAATTCATTTATCCTTAATCGTGAGGATCCAGGTGACGTGCCACATACCACCGGAAGCGGCATGACTTATACGATCCATCCATGGGTGTTGTACCTGCGTGTGTAATTTCCTTCATGTCTATCTACTTCAATCAATTGTTGGGTCCAAAATCCAATGGCTAGGGTTAACATCAATGACTACAACCAATTACTAGGGTTGACATCAATGACAACAAGCAATCTTCCAACACCAACTTTTTATGAGATTAATGATTATAACATTAAATTTATAAACTTGTGATTGTTTATATTTATGATATTTTCACTAATGATGAAGGCATGAAAGAAAGAATAATCATATATAAATATGAAGAAATTTGCATTTTTTCATAGGTGATTTTATACATTTGGGAATACATTTTTCAAGGTAATTTGGTATTTAGTACATTGGAGACATTTGGTCATGGATCATGACAAGGGTAAGGACATTTTTGAGGATTAATGAGGAGGGAAGTTTTTATAAGTTGATTAATTTTTATAAGGTTAAAAGGAATTTGAATGCCCAGTCCAATGAAAGAAATAAGTGTTTAGTAGTCCATTGCATGAAAAACGAATTGAATTGTTGAAATGAAATTAGTCAAAACTTTATTATGATGTTCTTGGATTTTATTAAGGTAATCTAAGTATATTATGATATTGGTCATTTTAACTATTTATTTGAGTAAAGAGGTAAACGTAAATTGTTTTCTTTGATGAGAAATTAAATAAAGCACAATGATATATGGGATAAAAAGTGTTGTGTTATTATCGAGCTTTAACACATTAGAGACATTATAAATTGTAAACACTCCACAAGTTTTTTTTTCAGAAGAAAAATAGCTCAAATTATATTGAAACAACTTTTTTACATCGACAACACAGAAAATACAAGATAGATCAATCATGTTGACCAGCCCTCACTTGCCGGAATCTCTATCCCATTAATCTAAAACAGGAAGCGAAGCTTCTCAAACATCAAAGAAGAAAAAACTGCACCCAAAACCAAAGCTAAGAATCTCAAAACAAAAATAAAAGCAAAAAAACAATCATTTCCCACAATGGCATATTCCCCAAAATTTTAGAAGATTTTTAAAAAAATGGGAGGCCCTTCCCTTTCACTGTCCCAAGTGAAATATATCAAACTCCCTTTAGGCAAATCGAGAGCTCTTTTAGACAGGATATTAGTCTCTACATTAGATTCTATGTATATGTGCTGAAAACAGGTGTCTTGGAAATTTTTCTCCAAGTTCCGAACTTTGCGTTTCCAACCTTCGATTTTGGTGGCGAGAAGATTGCCCTTTCATTGCATCCGCTCGATAATAACCTTGGAGTCCCCCAACATCTGAAGATGATCTATATCCAGGAATTTTGCCAGAATAAAAATTGCCCACATTGCAACTAACTCAGCCTTTGTATTGGAGCCTGCTCCGCAATTAAAAATCCACCTTATATCCGAACCAAAGAGTCTTTTCATGGATCCCCCTGCCCCACACAATGCTCTCTCGTTTATGTATGTTTGGGTATATATAATGATTAAAAAATATATAAAATGTTTATATATATATATATATTAAATCTGTTTGTTAGTTTAATGAGAGTTAATTAGATTTTTAAGGTAGAATTAGCTATTATTATTAATTTTGGTTGCCTTTCATCCAAATATTGTAAAGAAAACTGGAGAGTCTAATTTCATAATTTTCCATATATAAATAGTTGTTTTGACTTATCATACTAAACTTTATGAGAATAATGAAAATCATGAAAACTCTTAAGAATATCTTAAGTGGACCTAATGGTTAAGAACATGTGTTTTCTCCTAAGAAGTCACAAGTTCAAATCCAAAGGGGGGTAGGGGATCTCATACACCAATTTGGTGTTTGGCTTGGCTGTGACCTTAAAAATGGGCTCCTAATATATTTTTTGGTTATATATATTCTACTACATTTCTTCGTTGTGTATATTTAGTTTTTCTATGTATGCTCTTTCTATTATAGATCTCTGGTTAAAAAATAGTTGATAATGATACACTTGACACATTGATAATTATAATAGTAGAAAATTTTGAAAGGGTGATTATGAGCAGCAACATATTAAAAAATCTGTGGATTGGTGTTCTGACATATATCAGATGTCATCTGTATTTGATTGTTTTAATGGAAGATAAAAGGTTGGGAGATTGCATAAAGATTTTTTGAAATTTTCACTTTCATATAAAAGTCAAGTTTATAATGTAACATTTCTTTGTAAAACTTATAAAGATAGACGTAACCTCAACGAATACAAAGTAATCACAAATGTATAAGATATTTTTAGTTTGGAAACTTTTTATCTGAAAAACCAGTTTTCAAATATATATCTTAATTCATCTTGATCAATCTAACTAAGTTTACCAAAAAAACAGACAGTTCAAAACACTTTACAATGAAGTTCTTAGCCTTTAAATAAACTTCATCACAACCCAGGTTAGTAAGTCACCAATAATAAACACATGAATCAATGAATCAAGATTAACCGAATATTCTCTTTATTTACTGCTTTGAACAATCCATTTTGAATCACAGAATAACTTCCCTAAAACATACCATGATAGAACAATATAAGAGCCTCATTTCCCAGCCTTGTCTAGCATTGGCTTTCACCATGACTCAAACAAGTGAACAGTCTCTTACAACCTACATGTGAACTATCTCTTTTGAACCAGTGAAGGTTTTTGATAAAGAAATGGGTATAGTACTTCAATTATGTTGAAGACGAATCTACGCAGTTACAGTTAAATTTATTGTTGAAGACATTTTAATAATTTGACAGAACAGAATTTTAATACTGCATTCCAGGAAGGGCACGATTGCAGGCAAGTGAATTGAAAGTGTTGCATTGCCAAAACAAAAACATTGATTTTATCATAACTCGTAATTTTCTTTGTCAACGGTGTACAGAGTTTCCCTTAACGCCGCAGTTGCATATATTCCAGTGAAACATTATAGAAAATCAGACTGAATCACTTGAATGCAACCTACTGTTAATCCGAATGGTGCTGCCCAGGTTCGAACTGGGGACCTTCAGTGTGTAAGACTGACGTGATAACCTACTACACCACAGCACCAAATGTCGGTAAAGCTGCATCGCAGCAACACATATTAAACTTATTTATCAGAAAATTACCCTTGGTAACCTTACGAGTCTCTTACTAGGTAGTTTCTTTTTACCATTATTTTTTTTAAATATTAATTTATTCCATTTTTCCCACATGGATTGACAACTTTTCATTTTAGGTGTGAGTTTGGGTGGTTCATACATTAATTTGGTGCACTGTGACTTTAAGAATAGATTATTATTATTTTTTATATTTTTTGTTATTATAATCCCTAGAAAAAACCACACTCTTCACAAGTGGCTTCCAAATAAGTGAGGTTTAAACTTGTGACCTACTTAACAGCACGAACGCTTTAACAGCACACCCTTACAAACCTTATTATTATTATTATTATTTATTAAATGATTAAAATTTTATATTTTAATTTTAAAAAATTCAATTTCACTTTTGTAACTTTAATCATTGTTTCTACATTTACATATATATCTCTAATTTCATAATTTGTCATTTAATAATAGTTGTTTTAAATTATATACTAAACGTTATGTAAATTGAACTCTTAGGGATAATGTTTTGTTTTCTTCGCAACTAATTGATTGTGGCTTATGAGGTAATTGAATTATTGATTCATGTATATCTTTTATAGTATTTAATTTACATGGTCATATTTAGATTGTATTAGTTTTATAAATAATTATAATAAAGTTATACGATGACAATTCAATCAATAAAAATAGGGTAGTGTTAAAGCTCTTACGAGGGTTCAATTCCTCATGAAGTGGTTGATTAACGGAAACTATCATGAATGTTAAGTCAAGTTATTCCATGAAGTGTATCAAAGTGCTGGCCTCTTAAAAGACAATTAATGTCCAACACTTCGTCATAGGAATTTCTCTCGGGTTTCCTTTTCAAATAATTATGACAACAATATTTTTTAAAAATCATTGTTGGAGTCAAAAGTCAAGTAATTTATTGAGGGGTACTTTTTTTTCCCAAAAGAAATTGCTCAATTTTATATAGGTATAAAATCATTTACAGTGCGCTGAGTACAGCCAAAGCCAGTGTATAGCTGGATCAATGCAGTCCTGAACAGGAGTCAACATTGAAAGAGATCGCCAGGCCAGCTGTGTAGAACTTAAACCGGAAGACGACACCTCCAAACAACTGGTAAGCGAGTTCACTGTAGCTGGAAATGTGCAAAGACGACCATCTAACACAGAGCTTGTACAAATCATATGCCCGACCAGAGAAGAAAAGCAGGGTAACACGGCCCTCAGGCACGGGAAATCAACCATCAGCACACAGGCTCGGGCTGGAGAAGTGCAAAAAAAACTGCCTTCAAACACTGAGAAGAGCAGCGGACATCACTTGTCGAGTATCCAGCCAAAACACACACAGGCTCGGGCTGGAAGTGTGCAGGAAACAGCCATCAAATACAGAGCATGTAACTATCCTATGCACAGTCAGAAAAGAGCTGCAGATGTCTCGGCCCGAGCATCCATCCATCAACACTCTGTCCCATGAAGAGAGTCCTATTTTCAATGATTAATCCGCCCCAAACAGAGACATCTGAAAGACAGGCGAAGACCGGGATCGGGCAGCCTCCCAGGAGCTAATGCTGACACACCTTAAACAGAGCGAAAATCTCACCAGTGCCCAGATCGAAGCATCTCCCTAATCTTCAAAAGGGAGCATAGCCAGGAGCGAGTGGGTACAACAAAATCACAGAGAAGGGAACGGGATCAACGAAAACAGATGATTAACCTTCAAAGAGATTGAAGAAAGAAGTTGGGCTCTCCAGTCCTCTGTCGCAGTGATGGATGGAGAGTCTGCCCACTATTTGACTAAGAGCTCTCTTGGAAAGATCATCCGCTTCGGAGTTGAAGGATCTGGGGAGGTGGAGATAGGAGATGTCTGAGAAGGAGCGAGCCAGCCAGAGAGTTTTATGTTTCCAGCCTTCAACATGGGTGGAGCGAAGGCTGCAAGAACCATTTACCCAGTCTATTATAACTTTAGAATCGCCAACGACCTTCAGGTGGTCAAGGGACCAAGAGGAAGCCAGCAAAAGAGTAGTCCATAAGCCAAGGAGCTCTGCTTTGGTGTTCGAGCCCCTTCCACAACAGAGAGACCATTTTGTGATCCTCTCCGTGTTTGATTTAAAAATGCCTCCAGCTCCACAACATAAACCGGAAGATAGTGCAGCTCCATCAAAGAAAGCTACAGTGTGACCTGTAGGTAAGTGAAAAACAACCTCATTATGAAGATGTGCCCTGGCTGTAGGCTTCTGCCAGTGAAAAGAGGCTTGTGTTCTAAGGCAGACCGCCCAGAAAGAAGGGGGAGTATCCTCAAAGAGCGCCCTGTTCCGCTCAAGCCAGATGTACCAGCAGATTAGAATTGCCAATGAAGGAGGAGCAGCTTGTATAGTGAACCAGGAATGAAAGCAATCGGATAAGGTAGCGCCTGTCCAGAAGAAGGAGAGGGAGAAATGTTGCAGTAAATGCTTCCAGATGTTTTGAGCAAAGGTGCAATGAACGAACAAGTGATGTATGTTCTCCGAGGCATTCCTACAAAGAATACAAATCCCTGGACCAAGCCGACCTTTTCTGAGGAGGATCTCCCAGGTGAGAAGTTTGTCGTGGATTCCCAGCCAAAAAACTAGTTTTAGTTTTAGAGGAAGCTGCCAAGACCAAATACGAGTGAGCCAAGAAGTCTGTGTGTCGTTAATCCTATCACTGTGGAGCGTAGCATACACATTTTTAGCTTGTACATCCCCCTTACCATCACCACCTGTCCAGATTAAGGAGTCACGAGCATCAGTCAGGGAGAGGCCCGTGCTTTTTAAGGCTGCAGTGAAAGAGTCTAACTCCCAAGCTGGAGGTCCGCTGAGGGCCAAATCACTACTGTGCAGCCAATTGTCAGGAAGGAAACTGGAATGGCTATCTTTTTTTAACTGTGCAAGGGAGGAGATGTTATGAGATAGCAGAAGAGACCTGAGCTGTAGGGACAGAATCGAACGATCATCAAGGCCTATAATTTTGTCTCTTCCCAGCTTAATATCTGAACCCGACCCTGGAATCCATTGGAGCCAATGAAGGATAACCTGTGAGGAAGATACCAGTCCCTTCCAGAAGGGAGAAGCCCAGCTCTGTAAGAGATGAGGTTTTCGAAGCCAAATGGAGAGAGAAACATCACCAATATATTTATCCTGTATAACCCAGTGCCAAATGTTATCGATGGTAAGCGCTCTCCAAAAGGAGCAAGCCAATAAGGCCTTGTTGAAAAATCCGAGATGCTTTAGTCCCCAACCTCCCTCCCTTTTAGGCTTGGAGAGCATCTGCCAACTGCAAAGGTGAAAACGCCTCTTGCCTACCAAATCGTTCCACAAGAAATTGAAAGATAATCTGCGAAGCAAAGTTTGGATTTTTGACGGGATCCTTTCCAGATGCATCCAATAAACCGCCAGACTTTGTAGAACCGACTTGACCAGAATGAGTCGTCCACCCAGGGACAGCCATTTGTTGCACCATAAACCAATTTTCCGTTCAAAAGTAGACACTAGCCATGTCCAGTCCGTAGACGTGGAGACTCCCCGTTTGAGATGATACCCCAGATATCTGAAACCAAGGGAAAGATCAAAAAAAGTAAAGGGGAAAAGACATTTAAGTGAAGTGAGATCAGCCTCGGTCATGCCCCAATAATGGACCGAGGATTTTGAGGGATTTATAATCAGCCCCGAAGCATTGCAGAAGCGCTGGAGAGTGTCCAATAATGTTGTCCATTCCGTTTCATTCGCATTGGAAAAAATTAGTATGTCATCCACGAACATTAGATGGACGATGCTGAGGCGAGAAGTGACCTGTATACCTGAAAAACGGAGTTCTGTGACAGATTTGTTGAGAAGAAGACTCAACCCTTCCAGCACTAGTATGAAGAGATAGGGGGATAGTGGGCATCCCTGTCGGAGCCCCCTTTCACTTTTGAAGAATCTGGATGCCTCCCCGTTGATCAGCACTGAGAGATTAGCACTGGATACACAGGACATTATCTAGTCCGTGAAGCTAATCCCAAAACCAACCGAGAGGAGAATAATCCTGAGAAAATCCCAGTCAACCATGTCAAACGCCTTTTTGAGATCTATTTTCATGATTAACGCCTTTTGATTGCTTTTGAAGATGCTATGAACACACTCATGTGCCACTCCGATGGCATCATGGATCCTTCTCCCTTTGAGAAATCCAAGTTGTTCCATCGAGAGGCTCCGTTCCAAAACGGGCTTGATCCGGGAGGAAATGACTTTTGCAATAAGTTTATAAACTAGGTTGCATAAAGATATCGGTCTGAAATCATTGAAAGAAGCTGGCTGATCTGTCTTTGGAATTAAAACCAGGAACGTAGCGTTGAGACTGCTATTAATTTTACCTTTAATACAAGTGTCCTCGATCATCTGTAGAAGATCAGAGCCGACAAGATCAAAATAAAGTGAGAAAAATTCGGCTGTCCAGCCATCTGGGCCCGGGCTTTTCTCTTTTTTTAGGAGAGAAAGAGTGGACTTGAGCTCTGTAAGGGTGACTGGTTTATAAAGATCCGCAGCATCCTCGGCTGTAATCATACTCGGGTACAGGCTGGCAGTAGCGACTTTGTCTATCATATGTAAATCGTTGTTTGATTTAAATAGATTCTCAAAATATGTGGCTGCTGTCGACTTGAGTGCGTCTTGTCCGCTGATCGGGTCCTCATTTTCCTGTTGTAAAGACCAGATGAGATTTTTGTTTCAGTTTAGGTTGGCCACTTTATGGAAAAACTTTGTGTTTGCGTCGCCCCATTTTAACCATGTCGCCCTACTCCTGAGGCGCCAAGCTTTTTCATCCGCCAGAAGGATGTCGTTCCTTTTCTCTTCCAGAACTTTAAGAGCAGCTTCATCAATCGCAGAAAGAGCCACAATGGTAGAGTTGGAGAATAGACGGTTGATATCGAGCTCAAGTTGATGCAGGGCTAGTTTATCAGCGGCCAATGTTTGTTTTAGCCAGCATTTGGACTGCTCTTTAAGATAGGGGTACTTACAATTGAGGGGTACTTACTACTTAAGGTTCTTGCAATTGTAACATTTTGTTTTGTCGACAAATTTATAATTGTTTAACTAGCCATTGATTAGTAGAAACCATTACATATGTTAAGTCGGGTCATACCATAAAGTATATGGAAGCATTAGCACCTTTGAAGGTGGTTAATGCCCAACACTTTGTCATAGTAAGTTCTCTTTAGTTTTCTTATAAATAACTATGAAGAAAAAAATATTTGACATATATATGTTAAATTGAGAAGTAAAGTAGTTTATAGATCAATCCTTACCACTTGGGGTTCTTGCAATTGGAAAAATTTGTTTTATCATCAAGTTTTACTTCACTAGTCACCAACTCAAAAACAATATTGCTTTACTTCAATTTCATTTTATGTAATTGTGTTTGTTTATAGATGTGCTCCTAGTATATTTATTATTTATTGGTTGTATATATTCTACCACATTTTTTGGTTGTTTATATTTAGGTTTTCTTTGGACACCCTTTCATATGTGGTTGGTTTAAAAATAGTTTGTATGGAACATACATATGATATATACTTGATGATTCAGATTATTTTCGGCGCGAAATGAGAGCGGAGATATAATAAAGCAATGTACAAAGATATCTCGGATATCCAATAATATAACAGAAATGTACCAGAGATGTAAACATAAACACAGAGATACAGTAATACACAATTTTCTATTAATGAGCGAAAATGTACAAAGACTGTAAAAATATAGAGTGAAAGACTTGCTAGAATGGTGCCAGCTTATCTATGAGAAGAGATGTGTTCGTTACTCGCATTCGCAATAAGATGATTTTACAATGAGGCTCCAAAGGCCTTTTTATCATAAAGAAAATCCAAAACCCCAACCTCGGAAGATGAAAAGCCAACAGTTTTGTGGACCCCGTTTTGGGTAGTTTAGTGTATCAAATTCCTCGGGGCGTAACGTTGGCATACGATCTTCGTTTGGGGCGCACGATAGCTCATTGGAAAGGTATCGGCGAGGAGATTCATTTTGGGGGCTCAATGTATATCATTGAGAAGCTCGATCCCAAAAAACCTTCATCTAGGCCCTCAAATTGGCCCCGAAAGTTAAAAACTGCTTAAAATAGTAAATTACCAAAATTACCAGAAAATTGTTTTGAGCCAGTTGGAAAAGGTGGGTGGCCACCGATATCCACCTGGATTAATCCCCCCTCCTTAGGAAGCAATGGTCTCCATTGCGTTGAGTGCCCGAGGGAAAGGAAAAAAGTGTTTGTTGAATCTGCATCTTGATGAGTTGTTTGCCTTGTTGGAGAAGTTGCATTGCTTAGCTTGTTGAAGGTTGTCACGAACCTGTGGCTAGAAGGGTTTGTAACTTTTTAACCAGTCTGGCTACATGAGATGCATGTGTGCAGAAGGAATTTTTGTGCTTTGCTGCAATCTTGTCAACCTGCTTCTGTTGGATAGAAGGTGCTTGGTCTGAGACTGTAGTGGTTGCCAGGAATGATTTTAAGGATAGAAATTTATTTTAAAATGTAGAAACCTTAATGAATCTTACTATTCCTTCATATGCCAACTAAAAAAAAATTGGCGATATTTTTGTAAAAATATTCAAATTTCTAAGGATTTTATATAGTTTGTATAAAATTTTGGCAATTTTT
>WSFP011512325.1:0-13013 GCA_009831015.1 Picea engelmannii | reverse complement strand
TGCTCCAAGGGTGCCACTCGCTGACTTGATGGATTGGTAGAATCTATAACCCCTGGAGTCAACACTCCGTCAGGTGAACTTGTGGGAGACTAAGGGCTCTAAGTAATAAGGCCCCCGCCTTATTGCGCGCCCCTTAGAATCATTGTGAGTGACTGTCACAGTCTACCCTCACGACATCGTGGATCCTCTCAAACTAGGTAATCGTTAACCTACAATTTGAGCCACGGCGGGAGTTCTAATAGGCTGTGGCAGGGCTGCTGACACACCTCTCCCTCAATATCTCTGGAACTCGTGTGTGGCCCCTTTACTCCATATGTGAGTCTGGTCGGCAAGCTATCGTCAGCCTGCATCATCAACCATCATGTCAGATCATGTCAACAACATATCATGAAATCAATAGCATATCATCAAAACCACACAATATCACTGTAAATGAAACAACTCAAATAGCCCACTCCCTGACTCAATTCGGAGTCCAAGGGAGTTCCACCGATGCCTCTACATCCTCAAGGTCCGAAACCCTGCACACTCAATGAAACTAAGTCAATAGCACCTGTATATAGCAATAGTAAAACATCCTGTCATCAATCATGACGCATCATCATCAAGGTTAAGTGGTTCATCATCATAAAAATCCAGATCATTTGCGAGCAAGCGTCCCCAAAGAATAAGTTTTGTCAGTGCACCAGAGCGGGATGTTACAATTTCAATATTTGAGGAGATAATTCAAGCCCATTCCAAGGAGAAGATCATGGAGATTTGGTTGGAATATCTTATCTAAGATATATGAGAGATATGTGTGAGGATTTAAAGGGATTATATATTGTAATAATGGGAAATAAGTTGAGATAAAAGTGGATCTGTAATAATGAGATGGTTATATTATCTTCAAGGCTCTCATGTATAAAAGAGAGTGCTCTCTATTCATGAGATTTGAATTGTAAGTAGAGAATTAGAGTAGTCATTAATGGTAGTCATTAGGATTCAAAAGAGAAAGGGATTCTTAGCTTTGATTCATGGTTTTGGTTTTCATACTTTTATTATTTTGTTATGAAGATTGATTTGGTTATTGTAATAGAAGATTTCTTCATTGGCGTGAGCTCACATATGTTGTGTTATTTAACTCTTCATGTGTTGTACTTTCTTTTCCTTCATGTAGTTTTGCATTTCTAGATTAATTCCTTCACACAATTTCTCATTCCTAGATTAATTTCATTTACAGAACTAGATTAATTCAATTCCAAGTCGTGTGTTAGATTAATGATTCTATTTTAGTCATGTGTTAGATTAATGATTCAATTTCAGTTGTATCTTAAACATTAGATTAGATTATTCCCACTTCAATCTTGCATATAAATTGCATGTGCTTCATCAGTTTACAAACCCCGGGTTGACAAATTAGAGAGTTGGGTAAATACCACTATGCAATTAATTCAACATTAGTTCGGCCCAATGTAAGGACTGTTGTTCCTTTTGTTCTGATTGTTGTTCCTTTTGCAGTTCGTGTTGTTCCTTTGAATAGAACAACTATCGTTCCATTTACAATTGTTGTTCCTTTACAGGTGTTGCATCTATGGAGGCTCGGTATTGAAAACGAAAGGTAAGAACCTACATAGGCGACAAGTAAAATGCTTGTGCCAGTGCCTACCTTTGGTTGATGCATAGAGGTTGTTTTTAGGACATCTTTAGATCCCAACACCTGCACATGGACCCTTAAGGGCATCTTTATGGTCAACAAGGAAGGGATTCCATTAAAGCAGGTTAAAGTTCTAGGTAATTTTTAATTTTTTTTTTTTCATGTTCTCTATGTAGACAAATATAAATCATCTAAATTATTATTTTTAAATTAATAATCATATAATCATTTTTCATATAGGTAACAATGAATTTTACAGGTCCTTGGAGAAGAAGGATTTTCTTATTTTTGGGTCCACCATATGGGAGAGGTGGAATTCCCAGAATTCTGACCTCAAAAAAGAATTGATGGATTATCTAGAAATCCTTTTTGGTGTAGATACATTTAATAAGACATTTTAATTAATATTTATATTAATTAAATGTCAACATTTAATTATAATTTTAAATTTCCCTAACCCCTCTCCCTAACTATAAACAATACCCTATCCTATAACATTCTATTACACTCACACTCACTTATTCCTCACTCTCCTATCTATTGCGGCTACCTCAATTGTTCTCTCTTGATGATGGTAAGACCTCCTTTTTGGACTATCTTTTCATATCTGAGCTTTGTTTGCTGCAGTTGTCTTTTGAAAAACTTTTCCTAAGTCCTTATCACAGATATCAAACCCTATAGGTTTGATCCATGAAACTAAAACTATTTCTGAGCATATTATAAAGGTTTTCATCCACACATGTGACAAGTACATCTTTCTTAGATCAGGAGGTAAGATTGAGGTTTGTCTTTTCACCCAGAAATTTTGTTTATAGTCAAAATTTAATTTAGATCTGTTTATTTATTTTCTCATATGTTAAAACAAAATAAAGAATAAAATGTCCTTAATTATGAAAAAAAAAATGTCCTTAATTATGAAAATGTAAGAAGAAATGAAAATGCAAGAAGAAAGTGGCTTTAATTATAAAAATTCATAAAACAAACCTATAATGTTGATCTTGTGAACAAAAAAATAAAAAGGCATTATTTGTTTCTATTTTCCCCTAATTCTAATTAAAAAATTCCAATGACTTTGACCAAGGGTACACTACTCTAGGAAGCCTCCTCACACCTTCTTGTGACCATTCTTATTTATACTCTTAGCCTATACCAAACATCACCAAACAACACAATACTTGGAATCATGCTAATCTCTCTATTACTAAGATCTTGTTATGGAAACTATGTGATATGGCACTCAAAGCATAACTTGTATCTACAGGCTATCAAACTCACTATGAAGCTTCTGTATGATTAGAGTGGTATCATTCTTAGGAAGATACAATATGAAGATTAAGACTAACTGACTTATTACCTATATTATACCAATCGTATTGAGGAAATGACATCAATGAATATGGGAAAGGTGATTTCCTTGTTTCTCTAATAAGTTTCCATTACATGTTACCAGTCGTATTGCTTTCCCATATTCATTCCTATTCAAAGGTAAAACTACTATTGGAACCAGTGTAATTTGGAAGTAGAGGTTATACAACCATTGCATGAATTATTTCCATTTAATTGATACTCATATGAACTAATAACATGGAATAGTAATACTTGCATAGCCTTATTTACTCTTATTATGTGATGTATGTACCCGATGAGTGCAATGAATATGGAGTAAAGGGGCATATGTTTTATTTTTTTTTATTTTTGAATTTGTTTTATATTATTGCTATCTGATACTCTTTTTTCTAACAATAAACACCAAACCATAAAGGTAAGCAAAAATCTCATTAAGATATAAGGGATAAGTGGTGGATAAAAATGACCTAGTAGTGAAAGTCACCATTACATGAGGGGTTGGTCACTAGGAAGATAACTCCCCAAAACTACCTCCATGTGCACATGTGAAATGTTACTAAAGTATAGTGAAGCTTAGTTACATGTATAAGTTCCTCAAAAATGATGTTATAATGATCATCATTATGACACTAGTTACAAGATTACATCAATCCACTTGACAACATTAAAACACATTCTAACATATCCCTCATCTAGAAATGAATAAACCCAATGCATGCATCAATATGGATCTTTAAGTTTTGAATATAGCCATATGAATGCTTCTTTGAAGCTATCCATATGAATGGATCTTTAAGTTTTCCAGCTTTATGATTTGGTACAACAAAATTTAGAAAAATTGCTAAGTTCATGAGATGTGACAAGAACATGTGTAAAGAGATTGAAATTGATTGTTATTGATTGCAATCAATAAAAAGCAATTTCAATGTCACACCACTTGTTTCTCTCCATCCTCTTGCTGAGTTCTATATAATCCTCTCATTTATTGATATGATTACCCACATTTTATATCACTTAATTACAATTCAACAATTCAACCCCAAATAACTTACCTCGGAGCACCATTTAACTCTGCAAACTCACCTCTGGATATAGTACACCATTGGAGGATTGGTGAAGGGGGTCAATCTTGAATATATGATGATAATTGTAGCCAACCCATAGGTAATGAAAATATTTGCAAAAGCATGTTGGTTTTCATTTTTCAAGAGGTTACAAGGCTAGGACCTAGGAATTGGATTGGAATTTTCTAAAACCTTCAACAATAGGAGGGCATTAGTGCAACAACTTACCCTAATTGTAATTGAAGAGTTCATCAATTGATCCATAGGACTCCTCTTGCAAGGTGGAAGGTGGTTAAATAAATTGAAGCTACCAGTAGATAGTTAGCCTCAATTTATAACAGATCCCTCTCCTATGCCTGACACATGAAAATGAATTCAAAGGGACTTGTTTATTTAACCTTGGAAAGAGGTAGATTTCATCATCCAAACTTTAATAACTTGTGAGGGGAGGTAAAACATGGTATTTCACTACTTTTTCAAACTCATGATGCACCTCAAGAATGAAGAAATATTAAACATGAAATTCTTCTTGCTCAAAATCCTACCGAAAATGGTTTCCATGGTTCGCAAGAGGGAAAACCCTGAGACAAAGTAATTCCACCAAGGTATTATAAATATGTTGATTATGACTGAGTTGGGTAGGCTTCATAGTAGTTGGGAATTGTTTTTAAAAGGACTAGGGAGAAAACCCAGGGTGAGGGTTATATTGCCTACCAATCGACCTAGGCACGATGGAAAACAAACCCCTGCATATTCCACCTCAACCCCCAGTACATCTATTTCTATGGAATCAAATCATCACTATGATATGAGGGCCTCCAAGGCACCTATAGTTCCAATGTCACAGGAAAAGGAGGATGTGGAATTACAAGTGGACCTTACTACAAAACTTGTCATTTTTCCATCTCTAATCTCCATCTCCTCATCTGAGTCTGATAGATTAGAGGATTTACAAGCTCAAAGGTTGTTCTCTCTAGAACAACAAGAACACCAATCCGATGATGATATCGTAGGGTTGCGATTTCCAAGGTCCTCATCTTCATAGTAGCGGGAAGGACAATTTGATGACAAATGAGGGGACCTATAGTCTCCAAAGTCCTTGTTTCTAGAGAAATAAGAGGTGCAAGTTATATTGGATGAAATCATGGTGAATACATATTCATGTGTCCAACTAAAAACCAACCTACCTGGATGGCAAGATAAATATGAGCTATTTTATCTTGGGATCATAAAGGAGAGACATTAGCAAGTGATTTAGAAACTAATGGAAAAATGATTCTTAACGTATTTAGTTTAGGAGGAGAAGTGGAAGCCAAATTTTAAATAGTGTAAAGCATACTTTATGCAAGCACAAAATCGAAGGAAGCATGCCTATAAATTAGCATTAGAGGCCCTAACTAGTAAGTCATAATATTGAGTTTACCCAATATTTTTACATGAAATATGGACTACGTTTAGGCTTTGATACTTGGCAGCAGAAAAAACATATGAGATCAAACAACCTCAATATTTTATCAATATATTTCTACCCTATGATTCTCTTGATAAAAACTTATTGTGTGAAATATATCATTTCAACTTTTACTTGCAAGACAATTCTTAGTGGACCCCCAATCCTTATGTTGGCGATATCCATCTCCAAGCATTTTCATCATTCATGTTTAGTCATTTTTAGTGGAAGAAAGATACATAAGTTTATGTCAGGATTGAAGGAAATTCAAGATTCATCATTTGGTATTAGTGTCCCCTACCATCAGTTATAATATTTTATTACCATAGGTTGTTATGATACCTTGGAGACTATGCAATCATTAGATACCATCAAATATACAATATCTCTAATTACCAAGAAATTGTCAAGAAAAATTCCTTGAAAGAATTCTTGATTTTCCGTGACATATGGGAAAAACTCCATTGAAGGGTGACTTGTAGCACCGCAGTCCATATTTTTTGCAGCGTGCGATGATCAAGCATCTTCGTACTCCAAGCATAGAGCAGGGTGTGATGATATTCCTTGTCATAGTTTTTTAGGGTGGAAAAGAAACCACTTTTCTCATGGAGAAAGTCTCTTTTAATGTTTTCACAGAACATGGAAGTGAGTTAAGCACATGTCATAAGTTGATCACTGAGGTGACCAAAATAATGTGGAACAAAATCCCCCCCAAGGTATGAAGCTGGAACTTGTGATAGATGAAATACTTTGTAGAATGTGTGTGTTTAAAACAAGGAACGCATCAATCGGGAACCTGCAAAAAATCAAGCATATGAATAATAATGTACCATCTTCTAAGGTAGGAATTCCCATACTCAGACTACAAGTGACTCTAATAATAAGTTTCAAGTGAGTCATGGCCACGAATCATACACTGTGGATCCATGTCATCATGATTCAACATAGGCACTAGCAATACAATGTGGATTTATGCGTTTAAAGAATTAAAATTTGGACATAGCCATGAGACATACATAGTGTATCTATGTCTCAGTACAACCTTATGAATACTCCATCACAACCTGGTCTGATATGATGAGATCCAGGGTCTTCATTTCTGTCATCCCTAAGTACGAATATATCCATATGATTACATGTGTCGAAGTTGAACATGGTAGAAAACACTTGATTACCGATCATTAATGAAAATCGTTAACAAGTGCGAGGGAAATAACCATTGATGTCAATGACTCCCAAGTTACTCTTAGTACAATCTAATGAATGTGAATGAATGGTTTGAATTCAAAAACTCGATATAACCTTCCAATTAGGGGCCAATGATGTGAACCCACTATCGAAAGTGAAGATACTTTCCATTGAGGCATGCAGGCTATTAATGTGAAGATACTTTCCATTGAGGCTCCAAGCTATTAATGTGATTTTTATGTCGTTTTCCTAGATAATGAGTTGAAGTCAACAGTAAAGACTCTTGATAAGAGGGCCTTAATGTATCCCCCATCAATGAAATGAAATATGTAACATATTTGAAGTAGATCAGAGCATGAAGTGATTCGAAAATGACTAAGGGAAGGCTGATATGGTAGAAATTTTAGAACTACATATGGCACACTCGAGACAAGGCTCATTTAGTTTGGACTTCTCTTGAACATATGAATGACATGAAAATTGTCTTGGTAGCATTGACTCAAGGAGGACCCAACATATGAACTTGTGGATGGTCAAACGAGAGACAAATGGATTTCCCAACCTGAATACAGTGATGAACGAAGGTGTCATGTTCAAGAGAAACTTTAATTCCACTAACACAGATACAGAGACACATTTATTTCCCAATTTCCCCCCACCATTTCTGGTGAGTAACTTTTTTATTTTTATGAAAGCTTGAGGACGATAACATATGATTGTGATGTAAACTCATCCTTGAGATGATTCCTTTAGAGTATGTTTAGCAAATCCTAAGGAGTGGTTCGATCCCATATGGGACTTTAAATGTTTGTTTTACAAGTCCAAAGAAATAAAACTCAGTGGTTTTTCATGTTTAGAGAGTCTAAAAAACACTTAAAGAGAACTCCATAATGTGCTTTTTCATAAGTGAGTCTTATGAGACCAAAAAGGAGATAATCTACCTCTCACCAAACATTTTCTTCAAAAACTTTTACGAGCGTGAAAAGAACAAGGTCTATTGACTATCTTTTCGTGTTTAGGGAGCTTGAAAAGAGCTTAAAAGATACTCTATAGGATTCATTTTTCATATTACCAACGTGAGTTCGAAAAAATGACAAAAGGTTACTCGATTGCATTCTCATGGTTTCACGAGCATGAGAAATAATTAAGATTGTGCTCAAAGTTTTTCCTAAAAAAACATAAAATCATATGTACATATGAAAAACACACACACAAAAACAAATGGTCGATCCCTGTCAAACATCTCGCTCCTAGATCTTTCAATATGTAATAGAAAACACTTTGCAAAGTTGGTTAGACTTTAGGGCATAGGTAAAATATGAAAAATAATTTAATTTTTCAATCAAATATGGTAAAAAGTAATAAAATAGGTCAAAACAACCCATTTACCATTTCATTTTGCAATTTCACCCAAATAGTGTTGAAAACCCTCTTTTTCTCCCAAATTTCAAATGTTGATTCTAGAATGCCTGGTGGATCATTTCACAAACTGATTTCATAAAAAATGTAATCTCTTGCCTCTTTATCAATTCATGGTTTAAAATATCATTTTTATTGATTTAATCTTGAGTTTGGGTCGATTTTTGGGGGGGTACCTGCGGTTTGAGATCGTCGCAGGCCCACAGTATCTGAACTACGATGATCTCAAATCACCTCAGGGGACTCAAAGACAGGGTGTGGCGACGTCGCTCTGCATAAAAGAAAATCCCTGCAATGACCACAACTCAAATTTTGAAAAGATAAAATGAGTTAGGAAAACATCGAAGAATTTATTTTTTATGACTCTAATCCTCTTTTGATGTTACTTGGTAGGTTTTCCTCAGTCAAAATGCTTGATTGGAGGGACAAAGAGCATGAGGAATAAGACTCTTTTGTCAAGAATGACTTGGGCATATTCATGGTTCTCCGGGAGTGTGGGTTACTCAATTGCTTCAAAATTCAGGGCATGAGAGCCCAACTGAGATTGTTGGAGTATCTAGTCAACATGTGGGATGTAAATGAACAATACTTTCACATGGGTGTGCATAAACTCACCTTGGATATAAATGAAATTTAATTTCTAATGGGGTTATCTTGCTGAGTCTCTTAGGTATCACTCTCGGGAAGCAGGGGTGTGGGAGAAGCCATGGATTACTATGTTGCACACCATTGCATGCCAGGTACAAAAAAGTATAGTGGCAAGCTGGCCATTAGGAATGTTTGAGATTTACCATTGAGAACCATCCTCTACACTATCACCAGGATGGTAGTGAGTGCATCTCCCAACATGGCTTTTCAAATCCACTTTCAGTACGACATAGCGTGTATGGAGCCTAGGCTCTTCAATTGGTGTGAGGGTCTCTTAAAGAACATGAAAAAGAAACTAACAAAGTGTCGAAATGGTCAGTTGAAACAGTTTGGTCATAGATCCATTTTAGTGTCCTTCCTCGAGAGGGTCCCCGTATTATGTCTACAGGTGGAGTGGGGCATACCCGCTCTACAAGATCCACAGATGAAAAGATGGGTGGAATTGATGACTCGTCATGGTGGTGAGCCTATCGTCAAGTATGATGAAGTTTTCTTCTAGTGTCTAAGAAATCATCTAATCATGATGGAGGATTATGCTTATGCCGTGACAAAATTTTGTGGGGATACTAACTTATCTCTTCCTAAGGGATCTCAGTGGGGAGACATAAGTAAGAAGGAAATTTTCATTATATGATGTTTTTTACATTTTTATATTAAATGGTTTTTTTCATTTATCCAAGACTCATAAAGTGCTCTCAATAATGAAAATATGGCACCCTATCCTCCTCCAGGATCTTCTCCAATATAGAGGCAAGGAGAGAAAGGTGTTGTGGCAGGAGTGGATGTTGTGGATCTTGAGGTGATTGATCATAACTTAGAGGGACTAACTATGAATATCCCTAATTCCATAGTGGATGAACTTCCTCAACACTATCAATGCCATACAGTTGGCATATCGACATTTATTGGTTGACTACTCCATAAAGTGGCACGGGTCCTTGTTTGTTACAACGAGCAACTTCCTTGATGATTTTGTACATGAAGCCATGAGCTTCACTATTTTGATATTTTGGTCCTTGGACAAACACTTTTTGTAACTTTTATCGTATTAATATAAACTTCCTACCGACTTACTTGTCTTTTTAAAATGTGTGTTTGGATTTATAAATGTATCAAATTTATATCTAACATATAATTATCCAATGCATCTGTGAATTTTTTTAGACATCTAGGAATATGTTGATACTCGATATAATCAAAATGTCTTTCCAAGAGATGAATTCTTAAGTATACCCATAACAATGTAGGGCTTCAGATGGAATAAATGCTACTTAATTGCAACACCACTAACTGTGATTCAAGTCGTACAATAATATGACATATACCAAATGAAATGACATCAGTTAACAACTCAATAACTACATTGTATTCCACGATATTATTAGTTGCACGACCAAGGAAAACACCATGTAGACTAATCAACTCATCCGTAGGTGCATAGATTTCCCATGCATCAGATGCTAGGTTTTGAGTACTGCAACTAACACCATCAAGAAAGACGATATAGGGTAGCAAAGACATCGACATCTGAAAACCAAGCACAATGCAAGGTAAGAAACTAAAAGGAAGAACAAAAATGAAAAAAGCACACTAGAGTATAATACACTAAAAATACACAGCACTCATGCAAAAATAGTTTAAGCATAGTAATTATTTAAGTAAAGCCCATTTTTGGGTTCACTCAAAGGGATTTCATCATAATCTACCAGCTCATAAGCCCCTTTATCCAACACTTGTTTCATGATATAAGGTCCACGCCACATGGGCTCAAATTTACCGGCCCCTAATAAGTCATGATCTTGTTCGTAAAGGAGAACCATATCACCCTTAGAAAAAAAACATGGTTTGGCATGCTTGTCATATTGATCTTTGATGCGATTCTTCTAAGTTTCAATGATTAAGGAAACATAATGGCTAGTCTCATTTAATTGCATCAAATACAAGAGACATTCCTCTTCAGTTGAGGTGTTAGGGAGAAGTTCAACAGTTAGTTTCAAAGATGGGATTTCACATTCAATTGACAAAATAACTTCAATATCATATACTAAATAGAAAGGTGCAAACCCAGTGACATATTTAACAGATTTTTGATAGGCCCATAATGTCGAGAAGAGCATCATGTACTAGCTTGAATTGTGACTTCCTATCATCCATAAAAGAATATTAATAAAAACCTTGTTAATTGCTTCAACTTGGCCATTGGCCCATGGATAGTAAGGTGTTGAGTTTTCATGTCGAAGACCCAACTTCTCTGTAAGTTCAGACATAATGAAATTGTGAAAATGACTACCATGGTTAGTGACAATGTCTTGAGGGACACCAAATCTAGTAACGATATCATTGAATATGATTTTTTTTTTAGTTTTCCCAATGTTATCAAATGTAGGCATTGCCTCTACCCATTTAGTGAAATAATCCACGTCTACAATGATGTATCCATGCCCCCCAACCGAGTGAGGGTTACATGTCATGAATTCAATGCGCCATTTAGTGAATGGACCAAAAGAAACTACAGGGGAAAGAGGAGCATGATGAGATTGAATCTTATTGTTATATGTTTGAAAAGCATGTCATTTATGGATGGTAGTAATGCAATCTTTAAACAATGAAGGCCAGAAGTAACCAGCTTGTAAGATCTTTTGGGCAGTGGCCTACCCAGACATATGACTTCCACATGCTCCGGAATGACAATAATTTAGATCTTTCTCAACTTCATCGTAAGTTAGACATCGTCAAAATATGGAATCAATACTATGAAGGTAAACGATATCACCAAGGATAATGTATTGATGGGCTTGATACTGAATACGATGATGATCAACACTAGAAAGATCGTGCCAAAAAGTTTTTTTTTTTTTATAAATGATAATGTCTCCATACCATATGTCGTCAGAACTGATCAGAAAGAGAGACTGATTAGGAAAAGAATCCTCTACCATAGTTTTTGTCTCAGTAAAGGGAAGGTCACATATCAATTCAGAAAAAAACAAAGACTTATTTGATTTGGCACGCTCTAATTCCAAATCAAACTCCTCGAGAATGAATATCCATTTGTATTATTTCCCCCCCAGCAATTGTTGAGTAAGGATGTTTTGCATAGGGTTGAAATCAGAAATTACAGTGGTTCTTCGTAATAAGATATAATGACAAAAACGTTGAACAACCTGAACAATTACCAAGGCCGGTTTCTCCACATGAAAATGTTTGGTTTCAATGGTCATGAGACTCTGACTCAAATAGTAAATGACATGTTCATCATGTTCATCATTCTCTTGGAATAGAACCATAGCGATGGTAGAGTCTGAAGCAGATAAATATGATAAATAATCTCAACTATAATCGGGTGGAAATAAGAGTGGTGTACAGGTTAAGGCAAGTTTCAAAGCTTCAAAGACTTTATTGACAGTTTCATCCGATACAAAATCGTGACCCGTTTTAAGATTTCGAGTAAAATATTTCGTTAATTTAACATAATTGGGGATGAATCGATGTAAAATGTTTTCCTTCCCTTGCAAACTTTGGAGTTGGCGTAATTTAGAAGGTGTTGATTATTGCAACAATGGGATACATTCTCCAACTTACAAACCTATGATATGTGGAACATTGGAGCTATGTGAGTCTTTCTCTCAGCTTACAAACCTGAGATAAATCCTGTAAGAAGGGTACATGGTTCCTGCCTGAGATAGAGCTAGGAACGTAGAGATGACCTCCTCCATTCATAGAGAGAGAAGAACTCCATATGATTATCTAGTGGGAAAGGCGATATGATGAGTTGGACGTGCCTATGGCTAAGCACAAGGTGAGCGTGTGAAATCCCAAAGTGTTGGGTGCATCATCATGTGAACATAAATGAAGATGATGTATTATCCTCCTCTTAGGAAGAAGAGTTGAAGAGAAGACTCCAAATGGTTCTCCTATATGAGGCAGTGAGAAAGAAGATTTATAGATTGGACGTGCCTATGGACAAGCACAAGTGAACATGTGAAGATTTGGTTCTTTTGTGTAATGCAGTGAAACATAGCTTTGACATCCCTATCGATGTGCCCCTAGTGGATGAGCATTAGTGGCTATATCATATCCTTTACTATATATATTGTTTAAGAGTCAGACCTACCTGTAACCCTAATTGTTATGTAAAGGGTACAGGTCGGCCCCAACTTAATGTGATTAATAATAAATGTAAAAGATAATTAATAATAATAATAATAGATAATAGATAATTAATATGGAAATTATTAATTATATTTTGAGTTATTGAGGT
>WSFP011512316.1:0-13013 GCA_009831015.1 Picea engelmannii | reverse complement strand
GGGTTATTATGCAACCTCTTTTGAATGTGAAAAGAGGCTCTTTAGGGCACAATTAGGTCTTTGACCAGCCTCCCCGCGCAGATTGAGCTCGGATTTGATGTCAAATCGACTTGGGAGCCGATCCATTAGTGGTTGGGAGGCCGCCCAGCTTCATAAATGCGTCGTTTGGCAGGCGCGCGGGTTTTTCACCCCACAACCGCGCATATGCGCTCAACATACGAAGATGTTGCGCGCGCGCGCGCGTGCGCCTAGTGGGTGCATCGCGCTTTTTAATTTTTTGGCCATTTTTTGCATAGTTTTGACCCTTTTGTTGTGCTGTGGAATTAATCCTTGTGCCATGAATGACTATTTTTCTGTGCTGATGATGCGGAGTTCTTGTCGCCCTGTGCGGACGAAATTTCAGTGATAACATCCACGGACACAACACCAATACACAGTTCAAAAATCCTTAATAGCTTAAGAAAAACATAGACCGCAAGCAATCTTGAGCCAAAATTTGATTCAAAGGGAAGAGAAACCATCATGGAAGGAAGAGTAAGGAAACATACCTGGAAAATCCTACACGAGAAAAAGAGTTAGACTGTATGCCTCCTTCACAACCAAAAAATGCATAGCATCAACAACTTCCATAGCCAAAAACCAAAATGCAAGTATGACTAGGGCGACGGGCCTCGAGGGTTTTTTGAGTGATGTGAAGTAAATGGACGTCTCTTCTCCCTCCAACCTCATTCAATTCAACGTATGCACTAGCCAATTCACCATAGCACTAAGAATTGAATCAACCACATAACCATTGACATATCTCAATTTCATAGTGTGCCACCTTTGGTAATGTCAAACCTTTTAAAAATAACAAGGTGCTATAACATTAACCCATGTGAATTCAACCTATAACATCCAATGAGGTGCATAACTATATTAGAAAGGATTTGTACACCCTTCCTTGTAACAATAATACCACATTAGAGTTTGTATATAGTCCTTTAATTGAAAAGATCACCAATATTATCCCTTTTAATAAGATCATATTAAACCACTTGATGCCATATTTAATGGCAATATCAAAACCAAACTTATAATAATCCTTTCATCCATAGGGTAGTGTTAATATAATCTGAGAGTGATCATCAAAGCTATCATTTTCATGCATCAAACAACCAACCATATTATGTTAACATAACATTATAAGCCATGGTTTGAAGAATCGAACTGTAGAAGACTGTGTTGGTACCATTACAATAGCAAACAAAATATAAGCACAACATATCCATCATAGCCTCACCTACTAGTTTATTAATATAAATAATTAATAGAGATTGGAAATAATTTTTGAGCATAGTATTCATCGTTTCATTTTTAAGCATCAACAAACTAGAGAATCGATAGGGAAATTTGTTTCCAACAGATTAAGAACTCATAATGTCTAGTTTCGTAGACCAGGTGAAACATTAAATCAAGTAATTATACATCAGAATGATTATGCAATAGAGGAAGTGAGGTGGTTAAGGGAAAAAATGATTTGGAATTTTAGGAATAACTCATGGAAAGTGTTACGTATGAGGTCTTATTCCTCTATGCATAACATTCGATTAATCACAGTGAAAGCGTTCTTTTATTTAAGGAAAAAAATTCCCGGTGTGCTCTTTTTTGAATCTCAGGTGGAGGGAAGAAAAGGAAAGCAGAAAATGGGGATGAAAAAACAATTATCCTATCTAACAACAGTATTGGAATCAGATAGAAATTTCAATGATGTATTCAAGGAGGGACATCATGACGATTGTGTAACCTGATTGTTATTGATTAAAAATACTAGCAGATAGCATCGTTGTGGAAAAACTGATCCATAATTTTATTTTTGACAAGAAAAGAAATCAATAAAAGAAACAAAACAACAGAAATGAAATAACAGAAAAATAACACAGCAAAGAAAAATCAAACGAGTGAAGAAAAACTATAATACAAAAGTAATTTCATACAACATTTATCTTTCAAACTGGTTCCACATAGTGTTTCAAGTGAGAATCATTGGTGCTATAAGAAAATAATCGCTCTTCCAAATCCTTTAGAATATAATAATTTTCACCCAGGACAAAAGCGATTTTAGAAGGACCTAGCCATAACTTTTGAAACTTTGAATGCCTTCCTCTATTAGCGTGAGTTGAATCCCACAACAAGACTTTCTCATTGACCTTAAATCTGACAACTTTTGCACTTTTATTGAAATATTTGTTTACAATTTGTTGTCTTCTCCTTATGTTCTCCAAGGAAAATGTCCTTTGTTCCTCTAAAGACAACAATGCATTTATCCTTTGAGGGATATTAGAAGAATTCAATTCTTCAATCTGTAGCATCAGCCTTAAAAAGAAAGTTCCAACTTGGTAGGCAATATAGCTTCTTGACCATAAACAAGTTGAAATGGAGTGCAACTTGTGCTCACCTTGGTAGTAGTGTGATCTTCCCAAAGGGAATAAGTGAGGAGGGTGTGCCATTGACAAGGATTATCTTCAATGAGCCTCTTGATGATTCTAACCAGATTTTTGTTGGTAGACTTGACTTTCCTATTTCCTCGAGGATAATAAGTTGACGAGGTAAAAATTTTAACTCCCAGTTTAGCTAGAAACTGAGTCAGCTTAGCAGAAATAAAAGTGGGGCCGTTATCTGTAATAATCTCTAAAGGAATTCCAAATATGGAGAAAATTTTAGTTTCAAGGAAAGAAATAACCTACTCATCCTGTGAATTCTTAAGTAGGACATCTTCAATCCATTCCGTAAAATAATCTATGGCTATCAAGATAAAAACTTGCCTTGCTAAATATGGAGTATTAATAGGACCGATAAAGTCCTTACCCCATTTTGAAAAATGAAAGTCATGGAGGACAGGTTGTAAAGGCATGGCAGAAATACATTCTTTCCCAGTGAACTTCTGGCACTTGTCACAAGATCTTGAAAAATTATAAGAATAACGAAAAATTGAAGGCCAATAATACCCTTTCCTGATGATTTTAAACACGATAGTTTTAGCAGAAAAGTGGCCACCCACATGAATGAAAAAATATGAAGATCCATGGGTTTCTTGTAATAATTTATGTGCTTCCTCATTGTTTACATAGTGAAGTAATATACCATCAAAATATATCCTAAACAATAAGTCTCCTAAAATAACATATATGGAAGATTCAAGACAGATCCTTCTCCTTTGATGAGTGTTGTAGGAAAATTCCCTTGCGGATAGGTGAATTTCCTCTTGGATATTAGACCCCTATGAACAAGACATAAAGGTGCTAACTTTGAACACTGACATTCCTTTAAATGTAGCTAAACTAGTCAAGGAAAAAGTAGAAGAAAGTATGAGTACCTTTTTATGCAGTTTGTCCTCATTCGATCTGAGTTGAACTTGATCTTCAAGTCCTCTAATGAATTCTTTAATCCAATAAACAATGAAGACAAATCATACTTCCTGTTCTACCAATATTAGTTTAAAACTAGATTCATCAAAAGAGACAAGCCCATGCAAATGTACACAAAATTGAAGGAAACGAACTAGGCACATATATATTAATGAGAACAAAACAAGGTGCTTACAAATGTAGATGCAGATGTAGTAGCCTCACCAAGTCCTCCTTTTCCAACCCCTTTCTCAAAATCTCCACGATCAGAATGAAAATACTTTTCACTGATTATTCCCGCATTTCACCATGAGAATGCCTCCTTATATAGGCTTTGAGAAGCTCAGCCACCTTAGATATTCTTGGGATAAGTTAAGGATATGACTTCATCAGTTGTGGGATTCCCCTTAGATCCAGACTTGAATTGGGATTCGAGCCAGACTAACTCGGATTCTTCTTAGTTTTCCTTAGAGATAAGTGGGATTTGTCCCAAGATTTTCTCAACAGATCAAAACTACCTCAAATTTGGCCACAGAGCGTTGAAGTGCTCCCTACTAAGAGGGAAAGGAGTGGTAGTGCTCCTTTCAAATGGGAAGGGGAGTGCTGATCTCCAAAAATACTTTTAGGATGGTAATTCCTCAAGGTAAAATCTTGTAAAATTTTCCAAAAGATATATTTTCATCTTCTAACGAGTATTAGAGGATGTCTCAAGTGTTCTTATAATATCATTTGTGATCCGACACATGCGAGACGCTAGTATGATTTTTGTGACACTTGTGACAAAAGTGAGATACTTGCGACACTTGCGATAATTAAAATGAGACATCATCGAAGTGAGTAATTTTGATGTGTAACAAATTCCCCCCCAAAGTGCGAGGTCAGAAGATGAAAACTGATGACTGAAGTACTTTGTAGGTTTTTGAAGAAAGGGTATGGAGTCAGAGAACTTGGTAGAAGCTGCAAACAACCATCAAAAAAATGTTATGATATGTTTCAAACCCAAGGCAGACATACCTATTCTTGAGTGATAAAGGACTTTTAAGGTATGGACGCCACCAAATACACTGCAGATCCATAATCATATTGACTTAAGGGTATTACCACCAAAGATACAATGTGTATCTATACTTCCATGAAATGAATTGATCGTAGTCACAGTAAATACACAGTGGATCTATGAGATGACAAAACATAGCCATGGACCAATACAAAGTGGATCTATGTGACAACATATATATCAATGTACTCAAATTATCTTCTTTCACACCCTAGGTAAAGTAGATATTAGAGTGAACACTCAACCCAGGGTCTTCTTACCAACCCCGATGTGGTACAAATCTAGCCATGTGAATATATGTTTTGATGTCGAACATGGTAGAAACCACTTAATTACCAGTCATTGAGTTAAATCGTTAACACATTTTAGGGAAATCACCAATGATGTCAATGAATCCCAAGGTACCCTAGTACAATCCAATGAATGTGAATAGATGAGTTGAAGTTGAACATTTTTGGAATCATCCGATCAGAGGTCAATGATGTAAACCCACCATCAGAAGCGAGGAGGCCTGCCATTGAGGCATGCAAGTCCCAAGGTACTAATTGGTCTCTAAGTCTAAGTCATGGATGATGTGTTGAAGTCCACAAGAAAAGAATCGTCGAAGGAGAGCCTTGATGTATCCCCCATAAATGACATGAAACTGACATAGAGATGTAAGATGGTGAATCAAATGAGTATGGAATGAAATGGATATTGAAACTAGAAATTTGCGATGGTTGACTCTCGAGGCAGATACTTCCCTTGAACATTGAGGCACAAACAAAATAAACATGACATGGACAAAAACATGGTGCAGTGGATATTGTGACTTTCACCGAGTGACCCAAAGGAGTAAAGAAACTTGGAATATTGGTTTAGTGTAGAGGTTCAACAGGTTAAAATGTATGTAAAAACAATGTATTGTGTTCAAGGGAGACTGCAAGAGTGACTTGTGATGATTCCAAAAATTGGCTTGGCTTGCTTCCTTCAATTTTTTCCCCCATCTAGATAGACGAGTACCTCTTTTTATTTTTACGAGCTCGAAGAGGATAACACATGCTTGATATAACTCACCTTCGGTAAGTTCCTCTTGTTTTGTTTAACAAACCAGAAGAAGTAAGGGTTTGGTCCCATATGGGCCCTTCAATGTGTAATTTTTAACGAGTCCAGAGAAGGAAAAATCGATGGTTTTTCATGTTTGGAGAGTTTGAAAATAACTTAAATATGACTCCATGGTTTTCCTTTTTCGTAATATTAGTCTCCAAAGTCCGAAAAAAAGATAAATTGCTACCCGAGAGATGCCCTTTCAAAACCTTTTAAACGAGTGTGAAAGGAAGCAAGATCACTCAACAATATTTTCATGTTTAGAGAGTCTGAAAAGAGATTAAAGGAGACTCTAGGGGTTCCTTTTTCATATATCCTTACGATTCTGAAAAAGAGATAAAAGTCTACTCGTTTACATTTTCATGTTTTTTCGAGCGTGAAAAATAACTAAGACCGTGCTTGTTAGTGTGACAAGGTTAAACGAAAAAATACTTCTTCAAAACGTGCAAGTGATGACAAATATGCATTCCAGGGTATTAGTGACATCTCCGAAAAATATTTAAAAACCCAAAATAGACTATAGATTAGGAAAAATGAACCCTGTAACAATGAAATAAGGATAAAAATGTTATTTGCCATTTCATTTGTACCGAACTCTTCTAGCAGTGGTAATTTCGGCTTCGGAGGGAGATTTTGAAGTTGTTGGCATCAGAGCTATGGTCAACCATTTTCACTTTCGTCCAGATCAGGTTGGCCATTAACTATTTCTAATAATTTTTTACGGTTTATAATTTCATTTTAGGTAGTTTTTAGTCTCATCCTAGGCTCCTTAGGAAGCCCTAGGCATCGAACCAGATCAATGCTCCCTCAAAGGGCCTAGGGGAGCACCAACCATGTTTTCGATGCCCTGGTATGTATGCCAGGGGAGCGCTAGCACCATGTGGATGCGTTTAAGGGAGCGTCGACGCAGGATTGAAAAATAAATTGATATTTATGCTAAAAATACCCAAAAAAATGCTATGAGGAGATGATTAATGGATTTTAATTGTATATTCTTGTAGTTTACATTGATAAAAACCATGATCAAGTGGAAATAACGCGAGCATGAGTTCAATGATATAGATGCATTAAAAAATCCCCAAACAAGGGCCTCTTTGAGGAATTGTGGCCTCCTCAAGTACTTTAAATTGCAAAAGATGAAAAATGAAGTCTTACTACTTGAGTATATAATTGGATTGTGGGATGATGTCGAACATGTGTTCCATATTGGGCCACAAATGCTCAAAATAGAGCTTGATGATGTATACCTTTTGACCGGCCTCTCAAGAAGAGGGGCTCCTATCATTTTTTTCAAACATAGGGAAACTCCATTGCCTACCGAGGTGTACGTGGAAGATCATTGTGTTCTGGGGTCACGATTAGTCGGAGGCCGAATCATGATCAAATATGTCAGAGATTTGACACTTTGATCTATCTTTTTTTCCATAACCAACTTGGTAGGTAGCACCAATGCGCATTTGGCCTCAAAATCCCAAATGGATTATGCTCTACAATGCATGGAGCCAAGGTTGTTCAACTGGAGTGTAGGTTTCCTTCGCAATGTGAAGGATCAAATTACAAAATGCAGGATTGGGAAACATAAACAATTTGTGTATGGTTCCTTTTTGGTTTTGTTCTTTCTAGAGTGAATGCCTCAGATGCAACTGTAGATTTCACTGGTGGCATGATCGATGGTCGAACCACATATGGAAAGGTGGATGAGTTTGTCTCCAATATTGGGAACCGACTCAAAATTCAAGTTTACGGTTGATTTATTTTCTTGGTTGAGACGTAATTTGATCGTGATCAAGGATTTTCCATACGTCAGAGTAGATTTCTAAGGTATCCTGGACTTGGTACTTCCAGAGGGTATAAACTAGGATGTGCCAGGTACGAAACCAAAAGCTTGTCATGTGTTTTTTTATTTTAAAATTTATACTATTTTATGTGTACGCAGAGGAGTTCTTAACATATGCATTGTTTCATCATGCAGATAGAGGTGCATCACGTCTGACGGAGATACCGACACTGGGGCATCACAGAGACATGCAAATAGTCATAGAGCACGAGGTGGTGATGGGGGGTCTCTAGGAGGTTGAGAGGAACCTTTGAGGTCTTACGATGGGTTTGCCACATCTCAGGAGGTGAGATGTACCCCTACATTTGCAGAGACACATAGTGGGGGTTCCTAAGATTCTAAACCACTTGCTTCAATGAGTGACCCATGTAGTGGTGTGCTTCTCAGAGAATAATGTGGTGTAGGAGGATTAGGATCCTCTAGATGTTTTTGTAGTATTTTCATGATGATATCATGGGCATGAGGGCCCGTATTTTTCCCTTCTATGTATTTTTTTGATGTCAACAAACTTTTTCTATCACGTAGTTTATATATATATATATATTAATATATGAGTTTTCTGGTGTTAATGATGTTTACAAATTATCTTGTGTGATGTTTTTAATGTACATGTGATTCATTTTCTTTATAAATTTTTTATCTATGCGCAAGATACTGATCCAAAATATAGTTTTCTAGTGAATCCGAAGTTGTGTTGAGTTCTCTTGGTATGTGTTTGTATTGCGTAAATTCAAACATTCTTTCAAGATGACAAAATCGTAGGTGGAGACGCAATAGGATAGGATTGTGAACGACGTAGACTCGATTAAGCTGACAAACCATGAGTTGAGAGCCTAGGTTAATGATTATACGAGATATACCTAGGGAGGAAGCCTCGGTTAAAAGTCCAATGACAGTGTGATATTCTGCCACGTTATTGGTTGTCGATCCTAGGAAAATGCATCTTGAACTCACCAACTCATCAGAGTGGTAAATGACCCAAGTTGCAGAAGAAATGTTATGGGTGTGTGGACTAGCGCCATCCACAAACCCGACAAAGTGATGTAGCACCCCTACCTCAGTAGGTTCTGTGTGACCTCCCAGTATTTGGATATTTCTATTTCCTGAGCCGAAATGGCTCCTTGATTCCCAGCTAGAATATCCAACATGTATACCACAGTTCCTTCTTAGAAGTTACGCCTGTACGAACAAGCACTAGGCGGAAACCTCCACTCCACGTGACCAATGGATGTGACCACGACCTTTACTCGAAAAGGTGTTTCAGGATTTGTGACTTCATGATTCTTATTGTTGAGTCCCTTTGACTCCTTTGACTCTTGAAACCCTAAAATGGGATAATGGATCTTTAAATCCTCCCTTATGCCTCAACCATATGACCTCATTCAAGCCCTGGGGTCCACCTCCGAGCGCATCGAAATTTCGTGACTCATGAGTTCATGATGAGACTTACGTCCCTCCTCCTGAAGTCTGAAATCATGACTTATTCTCCTCATATCAATGGCCCTGAGCATCTTCCCTCAATCTGACAGTCTAGACTATGTCAAAATTTCGCGTATCAGGATTTCGCAACTCAAGATCTCCAAGTCACAACTTTCTCCACACTCCGATTCTCGAAATTATGAAATCTAAAATCACAAGATCAACATCTCTCATTGATCTATATATAATGGAAATTATTCCTGCTGAGCTTGCGAGTGTTGATAGACACTCAGCCTTAACTTCTCCATTGATCCACTAGATCCAATAGTCCACAGAAAATTGGTAGTTCTCCTTCTGATAATTTCAACCATCCCTTCAAGTTCTCAATACTCCCTGCATAAACAACTAGTGTCATCCTTCTAAGATTAGTTTCTATGAGGTGAATCCAACCTTGTCTTCCCTTTGAACTCTTCGAAGTCTCTATCCCTCCTGAGCTTATTTCTTGCTGCAAACTCAAGGATTCCAAGGGATTTTTCCCGCACTCCTTGCGGCCTCACGATAATATTTGATTATATGAACTTCCCATTTATGTGCACTCCTTGCGACGGATGTTATTCAATCACTCACTAGGTTGGAAAAGCCTAAGACTTCAACCTGGCCTGCGCACACCTTGCACGAATCTGTGTTATTCTTTCACTTCTACTGGTATGAGAACAATGGTATCTCTTCTAAGCTTTTTTGAGGTAAAACTCAGAACTTGTTAATGCACTCCTTGCAGGTTGTCACTTCACTCCTTGCAAAAATTCCCAGGATGAGAAACAATTGAAACTCATACTCTCCCTCTTAAATACTTCATACATTCAACATGAAATCATACACATACACACAACATTGAAACAAATTCATAACAGAGAATATAAGCAAAATGTAAACATACCATTCAATAGATGCAAACAATATTCATCACAACACCATGAAATTGAGTCAAAGCATTCTTATATTAACTCAAGCGCTTCTATACATGGGTTCTATAACATCAACTATCTACTTATATAACTTCTACAATATTTGTTCTTCTCTTCCTTCCTATTCTCTTGTTCTACATCTCTACTCTCTTTCTCATACTCTTGAGAATAATGATACAATACCTACGAGGGAGATTTCTAGAGTTTTCAGTCCTACAAATCTAAGCTATCTAATTGAAATAAAATCCTACAGCTAATTTACATTTATTACATTAATTTCCTCCAACAAACAGATGAGAGCAATGCTCAAGATATGCGTTACAATATCCAAACTATAAATTCAACCATATCTTTTCCAGATATTACATTAATGTTTCATCCTTCCAAATTCAAAACATCCTCAAAACATGCATTGGTGCATATCCATCTGTCTTTCCGCTTTTGCGCTTGCTTTGTTGTCTATGCTCCTACATCATACTCCTTTGGCTAAAAAATTCATGGGTTCCTATCCATGATATTTTTCACCATTTGTCCATGCTTCTAGATCTATGCTTCACCTTCCCAACTGGCATCTTCAATCAGGTGTCCCTTCCACTTTACCAGATATTCAAAATACGTCTTTCTCTGGGTCTTCTTGCTAACTATCTGATCAATGATATTTTCCATCTATGGATTTTTAGCTATAGGCATTTGTTTGACCCATCGGACTTCCTTCTGAGTCTCTTCTCCTCTCGCTTCATTTTCTTTGTAAGGATACATATCTTCTATGTTGAATATGGGTGATATTCCCACATCATCTGACAATTCTATCTCATAAGCATTTGCCTCAAATTTTCTCAAAATATTACATGGTCCTATCTTTTTCATTTTCAGATTATTATACGTTCCCCTTAGGAATATATCCATTTTTAGATGTGCTAAGAACAAATATCCTACTTCGAACTGAAGCTCTCTTTTGTGTTGATCTTCCCTGCGCTTTTATTCCTGGTTGGAACTCTGCAACCATTCTTTAATCTTACTGTGGATCTCTTTCATTTATGCTGCTAAATCTTCTTCTCCAACACTTGTGAACTCATGCTTCTCTAAGTCCCTCAACTCAGATACACATTCCATACATTATCTGGAATGGGATCTGTCATGTGCTCCTATTAGGTGAGTCATTATAGAAAAATTCTGCTTGCGGCATAATATGATCCCACTAATTGTGATGTTCAACTACTAAACTCCTCAACAAATATCCCAAGCTTCGATTTACCACCTCAGTATGTCCATCTGTCTAAGGGTGATATGCTGAGCTAAAATAAAAACTTGTTCCTAGATTTTTCCATAGTTTCCTCGAGAAATGACCAACAAATTTGGTGTCTCGATCTGAAACAATACTCTTGGGTAAACCATGAAGTCGAACAACTTCTTTGAAAAACAAGTTTGCAATGTGTGTTGCAACACTATTTTTCTGACATGGAATAAAATGTGTCATTTTTTAGAATCTGCCAACTACCACGAATATGGAATCACAACCCCACTGTGTTCTTGGTATTCCTAACACAAAATCCATGCTTACTGCATCCCACAACCTCTCTAGTACTAGAAATGGTTGATACAATCCTGTATTCTGTCTTTTCCCCTTTGAGTGATGGAAAATTCTACATTTGTTGGAAAAATTATTGACATTCATCCTCATTCCTCGCCAATAATACAAATTGTTCAGTTGTGCAAACATTTTTGCATGGCCGAAATGTCTAGCCAATCCTCCACTATGTTTTTCTTTTAAAAGGTTTTCTCTAATATAACTCTTCGGGATACACAATTTATTTCCTTTGAATAGTAATCCATCCTGAATCAAATATTCAACCCATTGGCTTATATCTCTCAGAACAAGATTCTCACATGCTTCATAAGTGTCCTTGAATTTTGAATCATTTCTGTAAATATCCTTGAGGTTATCAAAAGCTAAGGTCTTCACACAAAACTCCTGCAGAATCAAACAGTTCTTGCTCAATGCATCAATAAACTTGTTAGCAATTCAAGAAATGTTCTTTATAACAAAAGTAAAGTTCTTCATAAATTCAACCCATTTTGCATGTTTTTGATTCAATTTCTCCTGTCTAGTTACGAATTGTAAAGCATGGTTGTCATTGTACAAAACGAACTCTTTCGGAACTAAGTAGTGCCTCCATTTCTTCAACGCCTATATGATTGCATAATATTTTTTATCATACATGGAATATTTCATCTTGACATCATTCATATTCTCACTAAAGTATGCAATTGGTCTATCATCTTGACTTAAGACTTCTCCAACCACAAATCCACTTGGGTCACATCTCACTTGAAATTTTTTACAGAAGTATGGCAGAACCAGAACTGATTGTCTAGTTATATTCTCCTTTAACAAATTGAAACTTTTCTCTACTTCCTATGTCCAATGAAAATATTTATGTCTTTTCTTGACTGCTTCCATCATTGGTGCAAAAATTCCACTAACATTCTTGATGAAATTCTTGTAAAAACTAGCTAATCCATGGAAGCTTCTGACTTTAAAGATATTCCTTGGCGATGACCATTCTTTGATTGATTTTACCTTCTCAGGATGCATCTTCAACTCATTCGAAGATATTACAAAACCCAAATAAATGATTTCTTTCTTCATGAAAGATGACTTCTTTAGATTTATCAGCAACTTCTCTTATTGTAACCTCCTCGTCACTAGAGTTAGGTGTCTCAAATTCTCTTCCTCAGTCTTACTGAAGATCAATATATCATCAAGATACACAATTACTAATTTTCCAATGAAATGTTTCAAGACTTCGTTCATCAATCTCATGAAAGTACTTGGTGCATTCGTCAAACCAAATGACATGACAAGCCATTCATACAACCCTTCATTCATATTGAATGTTGTCTTCCGTTCATCACCTTAACTAATTATTTTAAATGTATTGAACCTGCACAAAATAGATCTAGATAAAAAATAATACACACATTTGCAGAGAGAATTGGAAAAGGAAGAAGGAGAGAAAGAATGGATGAATTCTCATTAACCGTTATGAAAAAAAATGAATAGTTTACACATGATATACTCTGTATAACTCAATGAGTTCGAATTGAGGTGAACCAAGTCACAATAGTGGTGGTATAAAGTGATATGGACACACACCATCAGTTATGGGAGTGAAATTCCACCTATTCTAGTCTCTCAGGCAGTTACGGGAGTGAACTACCACCTAGTTGAGTTAACTAGTCAACTAGTCTTCAGTTAACTG
>WSFP011512315.1:0-13014 GCA_009831015.1 Picea engelmannii | reverse complement strand
ATCATGATTTGCCACTTACTTCACTTGATTTGGTTCATTATTACAAAATTGACATTTGCCCATGTCCTGGGTTTGGCAATTAAAACCGCCGTTCTTTCCGAAAAACTCCTAAGTGGACAAACAACCTAGCAAAATTTGTCCGATTGAGTTGAAACTTGGTCCACAGGTTTAGGGGGTCTCATTAGCTTTCTTTTGAGTACAAATACCCCTATCAAAAATCCCGGGACCTAAGTTTTACATTTATTACCCAAAATTAATTAATTAATTAATTTAGAACCTTAAAAAAAACCTAGCTATACTTGACGGAATTCTGCGAAATTTCGCGTGCTGTCTTACATGGGCATTTACAACATTCCTAAACACTAGCTACCTAGGAATAACTTCATTAGAACGCCTTTCACCACTTTGGAGGATTTATTGGGTGGGAGTGAAAAACTCAAGGGAGATTAACTCGGCTGGTTAGGCCACATTAACCTCCTGAGGATAAAAAACACTCAGCGAAATGAACTCTCCTAATGAAGAAACCCTAAGGGAAATGACCTAACATGATCCATGTAGACTTATTACAATATTAACCTACGCAGGGGTGCGGTAATCCCGCTTACAAAATTTGTGCTGGAGGCATAAAATGCCCTGTAGAACCAAAAAGTCTTCGACGTGTTTGCATCTGTTGATGCATATCTTCATGATACATGGAGTTGACCCCCTAGTTGAAGAGGCGGTCAACAGGGTTAAGTGGAGTCAATAGTGAAGGACGCAAGAGCTGAAGGAGACAAAGGTCAAAACGACTAAGGACTAGAGGGAGAGACTTTGAGGTGTTGCTAAGGCAAGGCCTCAAAGTCAAAACCCTAGGGGAGAGAGGCTCACTTTGGTGTAGGTGAACTAGGCCTTAGTGCTCTTTCATCCTTCCTTAACTCAAATGGCAAAACGGCTATCACTAATCCTCATGCTTAGTTTGTTGAAGGCTATCACTAACCCGTTGCTGGCGGGGTTAATCTGTTCAACCAATCGAGCTACATGAGATGACTGTGCAGAAGGAATCTTTATGCTTTGCTACAAGCTTGTCGACCTGCTTCTATTGGATAGAGGGTGCATGGGCAGAGGCTATAGTGGTTGCATTGTCATTCTTTTCACCATTTGAACAAATTGTGAAGAAGTTGAATTTTGTAGTATGAGATACTACCTTGCGGCACTGTTTAGGTGGTGTTGACCGCCTCTCCAACATAGGTGGTCAACTCCATGTGCCATGAAGAGATGCATCATCAGATGCTCATTTGTCAAAGACTTATTTGGTTTTACAGGGCATTTTTGGCCCCAACACTTATTTTTGTAACTGGAATTTCCGCACCCCTGCGTGGGTTAATAATGTAATAGGTCTGCATGAGTCATGTCTAGGTCAGTTACCTTGGGATCGGTTCATTGGGAGAGTTCCTTTCACTGAAGTTTTTTTATCCTCAGGTTATTAACTGGGCTTTTCAACCTTGTTAATTTCCCTTGAGTTTTTTCCTCACACTTGCAATAATTCCTCCAAAGTGGTGAACGACGTTCTAGTGGGCTTATCTTTTGGTAACTATTGTTAGGAATCATTGTAAATGACCATGCAAGACATCTTAGAGAGTCTCGCGAAATTCCATCAAGTCTAAGTCAGTTTTTTTTAATTAATTGATTTTTAATTAATTTTCCCTAAGTTTGGAGGATTAATTATTTAATTAATTAATTATTTTTGAGCAATAATTGTAAAAACTAGGTCTTTGGATTTTTGATAGGGGTATTTGTGCTCAAAAGAAATGGAATAACACCCCCTACATCCATAGACCAAGTTTCAACTCAGTTGGATAACTTTTGCTATGGGTTTGTCCATCTGGAGTGTCCGTCAGTCAAAAACAACAATTTTAATTGCTAAAGTCCAAACATGGCAAAATTGTAATAATGAGTTAAAGTGATGTTAAATGACGGGATAAAATTAGAGAGAGGTTTCCTAAGCCATTCCTACCCAACCCAACCTTTTCCCAACCTTTTCTAACCCTTAACCCCCTCCATATCACTAAAAATTTACGCCCCCCAGGGGGATTGACGTTTTTCCTAGGTGAGGCAACGTTGTGACTTAATTTTGGTGTGTGGGAGGCCCCTTCCACATGTGATTTGTTTCCCTTTACCCCCCACGTCACCTCTAGAGTGATCCCCACTCCCTTTACCTCATTGATTGACTCCCATACCTTCCCTCATCCCCAAAAGTTGCTCTCTCCAAGGAAGTTACGCCCCTCCTTTGTGGATCTCCAATGAAAAATCGTTTTTAATTGTTGGGGCCTCTTCCTCTCCCTTGGCACGTATCCCATAGCCTTCCCACATGCCTTTGTGTGATCCCAACACCTCCCACACTCATCTACACCTTAAATCTCTTGATCAAACCCTAGGAGGTGCGCCCTAGCCTTGGGATCTCATCTTATGCTTGGTGGTGGACACTTGGCATAGATCCAAGAGAGGTAGGTTTGCCTCTCCAAGTATAAATAGATCCCTCTCCTCACTTCCAACTTACCTTATCTTGAGCTATTGTTATGCTACTTGATTTTCCACTCTCTCTCTCTCTCTCATTGTTCCATCACTTCTATTCTTTGGCTCTTAGGGTTTTGGAGCAAGTATTTCTCCAAGACTTTTCTTGAGTAATAATAAATGAGAAACTTTGGAGGATTTTTGGAAGAGCATCAAGTACTTGTGTTTTTCAAACATACGAGGTAATCTTGTTTTGGTTTGATATGATGGTTGCATGAATGGATCTTAGGTAAAGTATTTTATTTGAGTAGATCTTGCAAAGAGTAGTCTTGTAGATCTATATATGTGGTTAGCTAGATAGGGTGCAAGTATTTCACTTTATTAGCTTAACCCTCCATATTATCTATTGTATGCATGCCATTGTGTTAGATTTTGCAGGTTTAGCTTCAAGGGTTTCATTGGGAACACTTCAAGGAAGAAAGATCCCTTGAGACACACATAAACTCCTCTCTTTCTCTATCTATTACTCTTCTCTTATTTCTGTTCGTCCATACATATTTTCAGCTAGCTTAACATAGTTTGATGGTCATTAAAATCTAAATTTTTATCAAATTTCCTTGCGGAAAGCTTTTGCCCTAAAAAGAAAAAGTTTTTCTTCACTTTGTTTGGTTGTGTGTAGCATTTCCAGCAAGGATACCTTGCTGGTTTTTGCAGGTTCAGATCTGGTTGAGAGGGGTTTTGGCTACCCAAAGACATCTACACAACATTCCAAGACCCTCCAAAAATTGGTAGTTATTTTCTCAACTTTCTCTTTCAAGTTTTAGGGCTTCTTGTGCATAGATCTAGTAGTTTGCTTGCTGATTTAGTAGCTCACTTGCTAGGGAGAAGGATTGGTACGACCTCCTCCCACGTGTGAGCTTTGGGTAGTTTAGATCTTGCTTTATTTTCATTTTCTTGCATTTTTGAGCTACGACGTGGGGTTTAGCGGATGAAGGGCATCCTCTCAACCTAGGACGTAGGGTAGATCGTTTGCTTGGGTTTGCTTGCTTCTTTCTTAGCTTATATCTCTTGCTTGCCTCTCCCTTTCTCTCATTTCAAGTTATTTCTAAGATTAAGCAAGTTAATTAATTGCCTACCTATTGGGAGAGGAATACCCCAAAGGTAAGGTTAGGGTTTTAATATGTGATTGTGATCTAAGTGCTTAATGTTCTAAAATATTCTAGATCTAGATCTCATACACAATATTTAATCTCTAGCTTAAGCCTATTGGGCAAAATCAACTTACTTAGATCTAGTTGCATGCTCAAGTCTTGTCAGATCTATCTTCTTTACATGCTTTGATCTAATCCATTGAATGGTTAATGCTTAGATAGTTAGTTAGTGGTGGTCTATTCAATTCTAATATCTTAAGGCCATTTGCCAACACACTCTAAGTAATTGTTTAAGTTGATAGTGTAGGCAAACACATAAATTTTCTTTCTCACACTTAAATCTTGTTTCTTAATGCTCTTAATCAACATACAATAAGTGTGTTTCTCTTTTCATCTTGTTGGCAAGTCGTTCTTGCCCTTGTAGCTTCTTTATTTACTTTGCGAGCTATCTAATTGTGCAATCAAGTGACTTGCTCTCACATAGCATATATGTGTTAATGCCTTTCATTTCATTATCTTAAGCAACACGTTTTTGGCTGAAGTAAGTTTCGGCCAAGTCACTAAATCATACTTCAAAAGTGTCATAAAACTCTTAAAACACTCTAAAACACTTCTAAAAGTCTACCTAATTCATATAATAACTTAATAGACTCTTTAGGGTACCTTAGACCACCATCTTCACCATCTAAAACGGGTATTGAGGAGGGCAACGGACGGTGATAGGCCGAGGACGGTCTCGTGGCTCGAAGGAGGGTCCTTTCCGTAAAAACTCAATACTTAGGGCTGACTGTGACAGCTAGGGTTAGCCTCGTTGCTACACTATTTTGAGCATCCAGCAACCATTTGGCAATAGGAGGAGGAGGCTTTGGTGAAAGCTTAATAAAGGTAACTAAAACTTGATAATCTTAAGAACCTTCAATAATCTAACCTTGGGCTTAATCATATAAAACATTTCTTGGGTTGAATAACTAAGAGTGGGTATCCTTCATCTTCATAATACTTGTGCTTAAAACTTCTAAATCTTATTTGTTGATTTGTTGATGATGATGACGTATAGATGTTGATCTCATGAATATGATGCTTTAATCTCCTTGTATCCTGCACACAAAATAATTAAAGTGGTTAGCTTGTTTGTTGTATCTTAGAATTCTTTATTTGTAAATCTTGTATCTAGTACTTTGTGGATATAATCATTCTTGAGTAAATAATTTGTAATTCTTTTATTCTTTTGTAATCTATTGTAACAAAACACCCTAACACATAGTTGACCCCTTGCCCAATCTCTAGGCACTAGTCTTAGTTGACTTAGGGAAAAGGCTTGCTTCACATGCTAACCCTTGCACCTTGCATTGCTGCCTTAGCATCATAGGATAGATCCCCTCTAACCTTAAGAATTTAAAACTAACTCCTAGAACTTAACAATAAACACATTCAGAAACTAGGGTCTACCCCCCTTTGCTTCTCTAGGAGTAAGCCTAGACAGAAGAGGTTCCGGTCAAAGTGACAGCGTGGGCTGTGAACCTAGGCATTGTGCCTCCAAGGACACACTAAGTGAGCTGGACTTAGCTCACGTTTGCAAGTGTGTATAAGGACGACAACATCTTTGGCGCTGTTGCCGGGGATAAGTCATTTATCCTTGGTCAAAACGACTTAATTTTTTTTAAGAACTAATAATTCTTTGAACCTGCATTGGTTGTTTTTGTTTGCTTCCTTTCCAAGTGGCGACTCCATTGAACAAATCTATCAAGTATACTGCAAGGAGCAATCCTTGTTGGCTGCTTGTAATTCTAGGGGAAGAAGCACTCATTGATGTCCAATTCTTGTTCCCAAACTTAATAAATTAACTTTTGTTTTCCTTCTTGTTTTTGCTTTGTTTGATGCTCTTGTTTGTCTGAAATAAACTTGGTCATCTGGCGACTCCACTTTAAAAATAATTTGACAAAGTATTCTTCAAGAAGGAACTCATGACTTGTTTTCTTCATCCTTGAACTTGAAAAGGTTTTTGGATGAAGTTAGCATGTTTCCTTTCTTGTCGGATCCTTAGTAATCTCGGGTCCCAATCCTTTTCTTTAGACCCTGGTTTAAATGTCTAGTTAGAAATAGATGATTCTTATAGTCCTATTGATTTTTCGGGAATTGTTGGTTACCCCCATGATATATCTGAAGATGTTATTGATAACCTTCCTGACTATCATGATTATGGTGATGGTAGCGCTCACATCAGGGCCTTCACGCAGTGTATTGATAATTGGTGTGACCCACCTATTTATGAGGATGTTATAATGCGATTGTTTGTCATGACTCTTGCTGGGGAGTTGGCTTATGATTGGTTTCATGATTCGAATGATAAAAAGTTCAAGACCATGCGGGACTTGCTGTTTGCCTTTTTGTACGGATTTGGGAGAAATCGGGGTAGCGTTTACAATGAATTGGTTGATGATTTTATGGAAACATGGAAGAGGAAAAATCTTCTATCTACTAGAACATCTAATTCAGACACAGAGGTTGATTCTCCACCAGATCCCATTAAGGAAATTAATGAAGTAGTTCAGAACATACAGTTTCCCCATGAAGAGTGATATGAAGCTATGAATGAATAGTTTGTGGCCCTGGAAGATCAATTGGAGGTCATAGAAGATGATTTTACAGAGACTTATATTGAATGTACGGACCCCCTTGAAATTGAGCTTGACAGTGAAAAAGATGAGGAAGTTCATGGGGAAACTCTGGGTGAATTCATGGATGAGCCAATCATTTATTTGGAGGAAATGAAGGGAGTTGAGTTTGAAAATGTTGAATATCTAGATGACTCAAGTCTCCACCCTCCTCCCGATGAACCAATCTATTTGATGGAAAACTTTGAAGATCTTAAGGAAAACAATATGATGGTTCCTATGATGTGTTCTTCTTCAACCTCTCAACCAAAAAATCAATTAATGCATAATTATGAAGAAATGGAAGGCCACTCTAGTTTATCAATGTCATATCATTATGAGTATTGGTTGGCCTCCCACCTTGACAGTTATGAGCAGCAAAATATTCAAAGTTTACACGGCTTGTCATATTCCAGTGTTTGGTTGAAGGGAAGAAGGAGCATGATTCTTGGCTGGTTCTTCCTCACAAAAAGTTCCAAGTTGATAAAACTTGGGAATGGGTCTTCTGTGAGTCATCCTGGACAAGGATGTTTCAGACACTTGTGGCATCATTTCATCCATTCCATGGATGGCTGTAACGTATCTCTAACCCTTCCTTGTATTTTAATTTTGTATTATTTCATTCATTATGCAAATATGTACTTAGAAATTTTTTCTGTATCATAGATTTCATTATAAATGTTGTACTATGTAGATGTTGTTTATAGCATTTGTTATTTCATTATGTGTATATGTATTCTTATGTTGGTTATTGGTGAGCACTCTGTTTTGTAGGTGCTGGATTCTCGTATGCTCTCCATTTCAAGTGAGAAGATCGAACACACGTCCCCATGTGGAGCCAGATGTTGACCGCCTCTCCAACATAGGTGGTCAACTCGATGTGCCATGAAGAGATGCATCATCAGATGCTCATTTGTCGAAGACTTATTTAGTTCTACAGGGCATTTTTGGCCCCAACACTTATTTTTGTAACTGGAATTTCCGCACCCTTGCGTGGGTTAATAATGTAATAGGTCTGCATGAGTCATGTCTAGGTCAGTTACCTTGGGATCGGTTCACTGAGAGAGTTCCTTTCACCGAGGGTTTTTTATCCTCAGGTTATTAACTGGGCTTTTCAGCCTTGTTAAGTTCCCTTGAGTTTTTCCCTCACACTTGCAATAATTCCTCAAAAGTGGTGAACGACGTTCTAGTGGGCTTATCTTTTGGTAACTATTGTTAGGAATCATTGTAAATGACCATGCAAGACATCTTAGAGAGTTTCGCGAAATTCCATCGAGTCTAAGTCAGTTTTTTTTAATTAATTTTCCCTAAGTTTGGAGGATTAATTATTTAATTAATTAATTATTTTTGAGCAATAATTGTAAAAACTAGGTCTTTGGATTTTTGATAGGGGTATTTGTGCTCAAAAGAAATGGAATAACACCCCCTACATCCATAGACCAAGTTTCAACTCAGTTGGATAAATTTTGCTATGGGTTTGTCCACCCGGAGTGTCAGTCAGTGAAAAACAACAATTTTAATTGCTAAAGTCCAAACATGGCAAAATTGTGAAATTGTAATAATGAGTTAAAAGGATGTTAAATGATGGGATAAAGTTAGAGAGAGGTTTCCTAAGCCATTCCTACCCAACCCAACCTTTTCCCAACCTTTTCTAACCCTTACCCCCTCCATATCACTAAAACTTTATGCCCCCTAGGGGGATTGACGTTTTTCCTAGGTGAGGCAATGTTGTGACTTAATTTTGGTGTGTGGGGGGCCCCTTCCACATGTGATTTGTTTCCCTTTACCTCCCACGTCACCTCTAGAGTGATCCCCACTCCCTTTACCTCATTGATTGACTCCCATACCTTCCCTCATCCCCAAAAGTTGTGCCCTCCAAGGAAGTTACGCCCCTCCTTTGTGGATCTCCAATGAAAAATCGTTTTTAATTGTTGGGGCCTCTTCCTTTCCCTTGGCACGTATCCCATAGCCTTCCCACATGCCTTTGTGTGATTCCAACACCTCCCACACTCATCTACACCTTAGATCTCTTGATCAAACCCTAGGAGGTGCGCCCTAGCCTTGGTATCTCATCTTATGCTTGGTGGTGGACACTTGGCATAGATCCAAGAGAGGTAGGTTTGCCTCTCCAAGTATAAATAGATCCCTCTTCTCACTTCCAACTTACCATATCTTGAGCTATTGTTATGCTACTTGATTTTCCACTCTCTCTCTCTCTCATTGTTCCATCACTTCCATTCTTTGGCTCTTAGGGTTTTGGAGCAAGTATTTCTCCAAGACTTTTCTTGAGTAATAATAAAGGAGAAACTTTGGAGGATTTTTGGAAGAGCATCAAGTACTTGTGTTTTTCAAACATATGAGGTAATCTTGTTTTGGTTTGATATGATGGTTGCATGAATGGATCTTAGTTAAAGTATTTTATTTGAGTAGATCTTGCAAAGAGTAGTCTTGTAGATCTATATATGTGGTTAGCTAGATAGGGTGCAAGTATTTCACTTTATTAGCTTAACCCTCCATATTATCTATTGTATGCATGCCATTGTGTTAGATTTTGCAGGTTTAGCTTCAAGGGTTTCATTGGGAACACTTCAAGGAAGAAAGATCCCTTGAGACACACATAAACTCCTCTCTTTCTCTATCTATTACTCTTCTCTTATTTCTGTTCGTCCATACATATTTTCAGCTAGCTTAACATAGTTTGATGGTCATTAAAATCTAAATTTTTATCAAATTTCCTTGCGGAAAGCTTTTGCCCTAAAAAGAAAAAGTTTTTCTTCACTTTGTTTGGTTGTGTGTAGCATTTCCAGCAAGGATACCTTGCTGGTTTTTGCAGGTTCAGATCTGGTTGAGAGGGGTTTTGGCTACCCAAAGACATCTACACAACATTCCAAGACCCTCCAAAAATTGGTAGTTATTTTCTCAACTTTCTCTTTCAAGTTTTAGGGCTTCTTGTGCATAGATCTAGTAGTTTGCTTGCTGATTTAGTAGCTCACTTGCTAGGGAGAAGGATTGGTACGACCTCCTCCCACGTGTGAGCTTTGGGTAGTTTAGATCTTGCTTTATTTTCATTTTCTTGCATTTTTGAGCTACGACGTGGGGTTTAGCGGATGAAGGGCATCCTCTCAACCTAGGACGTAGGGTAGATCGTTTGCTTGGGTTTGCTTGCTTCTTTCTTAGCTTATATCTCTTGCTTGCCTCTCCCTTTCTCTCATTTCAAGTTATTTCTAAGATTAAGCAAGTTAATTAATTGCCTACCTATTGGGAGAGGAATACCCCAAAGGTAAGGTTAGGGTTTTAATATGTGATTGTGATCTAAGTGCTTAATGTTCTAAAATATTCTAGATCTAGATCTCATACACAATATTTAATCTCTAGCTTAAGCCTATTGGGCAAAATCAACTTACTTAGATCTAGTTGCATGCTCAAGTCTTGTTAGATCTATCTTCTTTACATCCTTTGATCTAATCCATTGAATGGTTAATGCTTAGATAGTTAGTAAGTGGTGGTCTATTCAATTCTAATATCTTAAGGCCATTTGCCAACGCACTCTAAGTAATTGTTTAAGTTGATAGTGTAGGCAAACACATAAATTTTCTTTCTCACACTTAAATCTTGTTTCTTAATGCTCTTAATCAACATACGATAAGTGTGTTTCTCTTTTCATCTTGTTGGCAAGTTGTTCTTGCCCTTGTAGCTTCTTTCTTTACTTTGCAAGCTATCTAATTGTGCAATCAAGTGATTTTCTCCCACATAGCATATATGTGTTAATACCTTTCATTTCATTATCTTAAGCAACACGTTTTTGGCTGAAGTAAGTTTCGGCCAAGTCACTAAATCATACTTCAAAAGTGTCATAAAACTCTTGAAACACTTTAAAACACTCCTAAAAGTCTACCTAATTCATACAATAAATTAATAGACCCTTTAGGGTACCTTAGACCACCATCTTCACCATCTAAAATGGGTATTGAGGAGGGCAACGGATGGTGATAGGCCGGGGGACGGTCTTGTGGCCTGAAGGAGGGTCCTTTCCGTAAAAACTCAATACTTAGGGCTAACTGTGACAACTAGGGTTAGCCTCGTTGCTACACTATCTTGAGCATCCAGCAACCATTTGGCAATAGAAGGAGGAGGCTTTGGTGAAAGTTTAATAAAGGTAACTAAAACTTGATAATCTTAAGAACCTTCAATAATCTAACCTTGGGCTTAATCATATAAAACATTTCTTGGGTTAAATAACTAAGAGTGGGTATCCTTCATCTTCATAATACTTGTGCTTAAAACTTCTAAATCTTATTTGTTGATTTGTTGTTGATGATGATGTATAGATGTTGATCTCATGAATATGATGCTTTAATATCCTTGTATCCTGCACACAAAATAATTGAAGTGGTTAGCTTGTTTGTTGTATCTTAGAATTCTTTATTTGTAAATCTTGTATCTAGTACTTTGTGGATATAATCATTCTTGAGTAAATAATTTGTAATTCTTTTATTCTTTTGTAATCTATTGTAACGAAACACCCTAACACATAATTGACCCCTTGCCCAATCTCTAGGCACTAGTCTTAGTTGACTTAGGGAAAAGGCTTGCTTCACATGCTAACCCTTGCACCTTACATTGCTGCCTTAGCATCATAGGATAGATCCCCTCTAACCTTAAAAATTTAAAACTAATTCTTAGAACTTAACAATTAACACATTCAGAAACTAGGGTCTACCCCCCTTGGCTTCCCTAGGAGTAAGCCTAGACGAAAGAGGTTTCGGTCAAAGTGACAGCGTGGGCTGTGAACCTAGGCATTGTGCCTCCAAGCACACACTAAGTGAGCCAGACTTAGCTCACGTTTGCAAGTGTGTATAAGGACGGCAACAGGTGAGACAATAGTTGGTACTGCTTCTACTATTCTGTAGAGATTACCCCTAAAGTAAGAATGACATTAAGGGGTCGAGACTCATAAACAACATGGCGCTTCCACATATATGGCTGGCCCAAGAGAACATCACAGACATCCAACGAGACAACATCACATAATACCTCATCCTTGAAGGGCTTAATGTCGTATGACAATCAACACTGCTGGCTGACATGGAGATCTCGTCCCTATCGAAGCCACCCGATGTTGTATGGCTGCAGGTGTGGTGTTGTCGACAATCCCAACTGTTTGATGACCTCTGTTGAGATGAGGTTCTTCTGGATTCCGCTATGAACAATAAAATGCAGCGGGGTCCCCTTCACCCACATTTGTGAATGAAAAAGGCGCTCCCCCTCTTCAGGATCTGTTGGTTCTTCTAGTTGAATTCCTGCGGTCACGACAATAATAGTGGGGTCTGTGTTGATGATCTGTCTTCTATCAGTATTTTCTGAATCAGATTCTGAATTAGGGTTCGACTCCTTGTCTTTGATCTTGGCCACCAATGACTGTTTTGAGTGACATTCATGAGTGTTGTGCCAGGGGCTTTTGTGGAAATTGCACCACTTTCTAGTGTCCTTCTTTGTCTTTCCGTTACCCTTCTTTTCCTGTGTCTTGGACGGGTTTTCAGGAGGCTGTTTGTTAGGGCCATCTTTATCATACTTCAGTTGTTGTGGATTTGCAGACCCGAACTCTCGTTTGTTCTGGTGCCTAAATTTTTGCTCGATTTTGATAGCATATCGATAGGCAACTCCCAATGATGAGATGTCCAAGAAATCCATTTCGGTTTGGATGTATCTATGCAGAGCCCTGTGGTATTTCAGAACCAGATGTCGCTCGGAGTCTTTGATACCCAACTTGGTGCGTAAGGTATAGAAATTATTTGTGAACTCCGAAACTGTTTGGCCCCTCTCTTGCCGTAGTGTGGTCCTTCTCATGTATTTGTCGTCATAATTACCAACAGGGTAATATTGTTCCTTGATCGCATCCACAAAAAAATCCCATGTGGGTTCTGTTGACCACCTATTTCGACTAGGGGGTCAACTCCATGTACCATGAAGATATGCACCTAATGGTGCTACCAAGTTTGAAGACTTCCTGGTTCTACAACGCAGTTTTGGCCTTCAACATGTATTTTTGTAATTGGAATTTCCGCTCCCCTCCGTGGGATAATAATGTAATGGGTCTGCATGGATCATAGTTTAGGTCAATTGCCTAGGACTTTATCATTAGAGGAGTTCCTTTCAATGAGTGTTTTTTTTTCTCAGGTTATTAATTTGGCCTAACTAACCTTATTAATTTCCCTTGAGTTTTTCACTCCCACAATAATCCTCCAAAGTGGTGAAAGGCATTCTAATGGTTGAGCCAAAAAGTCTTCGACTTGTTTGCATCTGTTGATGCATATCTTCATGGTTCATGGAGTTGACCCCCTAGTTGAATAGGTGGTCAACAGGAGGAAGATAGTAGGACTATTCTCTATAAGCTCTTTCCAAGTTGGAACTTTCATGTTGTTAGCTCTATGGGGAAATCAATGGGTGTTTGCATTGGATGGGATCATTCCTAGGTAAGAATGAATAGTACTCCTCTCAATTATGCAATTCTACTATCAATGTTTTCCAAGGAATTGAACCAACAAGTTGATTCCCTAAACAATATGTCCCTAGTCTATGTTATCCCCGTTTTCTAGGGATAACTAGGAGATCATGTCTCGAGGCCCACAGGTCCTAGACATGGAGTACCGAGAGAAGGATTGACCTGAGCATGGCCCTGGAGGGCCCATCCTTCTTCTTCTTCGCCAGACTTGTCCTGT
>WSFP011512314.1:0-13014 GCA_009831015.1 Picea engelmannii | reverse complement strand
CATTATTTGTAATTATACCTCCTAGTCTCCTATATATACCAAGGAGACATTTTCATTTGGAATCATCTTGGACTTGAACATTTAAGTGGGGTAAAAGGAGGTTGCCCCCTCGAAGAGGCTTATTATTTGAAATTATCTCTTTTTCAAGGCGTTGAGTACTTTTCCTGAGGTTTTTCTATGCTCTATTGATGTTTGGTTCTTAACAATATCCAGGGAACTAAGAGTTCGGGACTTCAGGAAACTTGGGATGTTGGAACAATAGGGTTAATTGTACAAAGGATCGGACCTACCTATCCTCTCCTCTGCATTTAATGCATCACCATGTGTAAGTGTGGACCCTTTGGGAGTTCGAGGCTTCAAAACTCTGGACGTTTGGGGTAGTGTAATGGATAAGTCGAAAGGGTCAAAGGTCAGAGCCACATGGTGGGATTCTGGGGTTTCAGGACTCCAGAGATTATGAGAATATAGAAAAGGGAATTCAACATCGAATGCCAAAGTCCTTTAAGCCTATGCGTTAAATGAGGGTGAATCTCAACCATTTCATTTAATGGTGGATGTCTTTCCATCATAGATGTGAGAGTACTAGTGAACTTCGGGACTTATGGGAACTTTCCTTGTATCTGTCCCTCCAGTGGCCATGTCATCACTGAAGGGTGACAACCTTGGATGAGAACATGCTAGGTGATATGGTACGAATGAGGTGAACCCACGTGGGTGCCACATGGCCATTGTTTGATGATGAACGAAGAACTTCATAAGAGCATAAATTCCAATCTAGAGCTTGGATTTGAGAATGGTAACAGTCGTTGGAAATATTTTGACGAACATAAGGCGATTGTGATCATAGGAAGAGGATTTGAGATGAAATTGGTATGCCCCATCCCTTGAAAAGGTAATTAGGGGGCCAGGTGTGTTACACTCATCCCTAGAGTAGAGTTCATAATGGGAAGTTACATTTCTTGCTCTTCGAACTCTATAACTTCTAGCACTATGAAAGTCATAAACTCAAATGGTATACTTCATGCCCTTCAGAGGGGGATAAAGGCAACATACAAGGTTGAACAATATATAAAATAAAATAAGAATATTTTATGAAAAATAAATAATTTTATAGAACAAATCTGATTTCAAAGCACTACTATTGCAAAATTGTAAATATATGATACACAAGATCAACTCCAGAAGAAAATTCGCAAATTAGAAGTAATAAGTTAAGCACCAAATACATACTAAAATAGCCATAATTAGCTATACATGTAATTTAATATTTCTTTACATGTTCGAATCTAAGCGCAAAGAAGTTAAAATATATGCATGCTATAGATTATCATCCATTTTCATTTGATGATATGCAAAGCAAGGTCTTTCTATTCCTCTTCAATACCTTGTGGAAGCTCTTCCTGACCTCGCAACAAGGAGCATACACTAGATAAGATAAACATACCATCCAACTTCAGAGAAGATAAATATGGGGTGCGACCTACAGATGGTAGGAAATGACTTGAAAAGAGTAGGATGGGTAGTGGCCTATAGACGGTAGGAAACAACCTACAATAAACTGCGAAAGAAATTTCCTGCAATCAACTGCAGAAGAAATTGCCTGCAATAAATTTCAAAGTAAATTGCATGTCGTGCCATTCTATAAAATGATAGAGGCGGTAGGGAATTTGAGGTGGTGAGGCATTTGAAGAGGAACAATTGGTGTGGAGATAAATTTCAAGGAGAATTTCTTACAAAATTTCAGGTTATTCATGTCATGCATAGATAGGTTACATACATATGATGAAGGGCTCAAGGGAACCCTCCCCTTAAAGAATTCCTTCGGCGTAATTAGTATATTTTCAAAATGTGAGGGGATATATTGAAGTGAATTGGGGATGCATATATTAGATAAGGTAAAAATGAGCTTTGTTATTTTATGTAAAAGATTTATAGAATCATGATGATGTAAAATCTTATTATAGGTAGTTTTTAACAATCTTAAAAATGAATTATATGAAAAAATTGTTTGGTGTTTCTCTATTTTGTTAAAGTCTTTGCACATAAACTCATTTTATAGTGAATATACAACTTTGCTAATAATTTTTCTACATTGTTGTGAGGCACATAGGCACATTATAGTGTTTCAAAAGAGTTGAACATTGTTGAATACAATTTCTCTACATTGTTGAGAGGCACATTACAATGTTTCAAAGTGTCGAACATTGTTGAATAATAAGACAATGCTTCCATGAATTTGTTTAGGAATAGAGGAGAATTATGGTTGGCTTTATGCTCAACAATTGTTGGGGATTTGATTTGTGTTGGAATTGAGAAAGACATTAATGGGGGAGATCCAATGGAGTCATAAAGTAAATGATGAAGTTGCAATGATCACACCTCTAGAATTGAGCTATACTATGATCAATCCAGCTCAAAATTATTATAGGCATTGAATTATCCATTGATAAAAAATAAATATTAATTTATTGGTAAACTCTAAGGTTGATGCATCCCTTGGCCATCACTCCATATGAAAATTATTAAGTTTATTAATCAATTGTCTCACATAATCTGAGATTGATTTGTCCTCTAATAACAAGACAACCCATAATTCATATGCAAATATAAAAAAAAAAGTAGAATTAACAATTGCATATGCATAATTTATTCATTACACAATTGAATTATGGAATCACATAATAGACTACAAACATAAATCATTCCACACATAGATCATTATGATCCGAGGAGTGAAAATTATCACTCAACTATAGGAATCAACTATAGATTACGCCCCAAACAACACGGCAATACCACCAAGGAAAATGAAGCTTCTAGTGCACTCTAACCTCTCATGACATATGTAATCTGTTGATTATATAGAAATCTAGGCCCTCATCTAGCGGTCAATCAACCATGGCACTCCCTTCCACTACACTACATAAAACAAGGAAGATATTTTCTTTCTCTACTCAACAATGACTTATGGATCTTCTTACCCTATAGTTCTCTTTAGTCTAGGTAAAAAGAGCCCCACTATTGATTTCCTTTTGAGAGTAACCTAGAAGAGAAACACTTGGCCCAAAAAAATGAATGGGAATCAATGCATTAGTTGCATGTTTAATAGTGTTTGCACTAACAATTGTGGATATTATAGCGATGGTTCTTCCCTCAAAACCATAATGTTACCTTTCATATTGTCAATGACTAACCCCTTACTTCCAAAAGCTCTTACAATTCATAAGCCCATGGTTTTATGTTACCATTTGTGGGCACATTGAATATTATTTCAAATAAGGTTTCTCCATCATGTTTGAAAACACAGGTATTCCAACAGGATGAACACCTTCAATAACCACTCACGCAACCAAATCATATCAACACACCAATGTTTTTACGTGGAAAAACCCCTATTGGGAAACATCCACGACCCTAACCAACTTGGCCACTTTGAGCAATTTATTAAAGCAAAAGAAAATATTATAGAGAGATTTACAAGAGAGTTTCTCACAATTGATCATCGAAAAATGACCCTCCATGCTCTTTAAATAGAAATCATGGACCAATCGGGTGTTAAGACACAAATTAGTGTATCCATTAAGATCAAGGAGAATATGATCCTTCGGATCATTCTATGTCAGGAGCATATCATGATCGTCAGATTTCCTTACTACAAATGCATACTAATGCATACTAAAGAAACACACTACCAAACAAATTTTTACCTAACGACACATTAGACCAACTTGATCTTAGCTAACTCCTAAGTGTCTAAATATCCTAACAACGCCCCTTAAGAACATCTTGAGATAATATTAAAGGATTCACTAAGGTGACACAATAGGAGAAGGAAGGAGGCATTAAATCCTATCCCCCTTAATGGAAACTTCATGAACTCCTAACATAGAACGAAGTTTGGAAAACTTCACTTCTGTAAGAGACTTTGTGAAAATGTTTGCAACTTGATCTTCTATAGGGAAAAATAACACTTCATTAACTTGATCATGAATGAGATTTATAATGAAGTGCATGTGTAGATCGATGTGTTTGTTGTGCTGATGTTGAACTAGATATTTGGAAATATTGATGGAACTCTAATTGTCGCACCAGAGGGTGGTCGAATGCTATTGCTAGAATCCAAACTCTTAAAGGATCTGTCAAAGCCACAATTATTCTTGAATTGCATTAACTGTTTCTCAATACTATGCTTTTGCTAAAGAAAGAGAAATATCATGTTGTTTCTTATAGGCCGAAGTGATAGGTCCTCAACTAAGGATGAAAACATAACCCACAGTAGAATTTTGATCATTAGGGTCATCGTCCCAATCTAAATCAATGAAACCAACCAATAAATGAGTCCCCCCTGAGTTGTAATGTATCCCAAACTGAACTGTACCTCAAACATATCAAACTATCCTTTTATCTTCTCTCCAATGGATTTCATGGGGTGATTGCATATACTGAGAAAGAAGACCAACAACAAAGGAAAGATCAGGATGTGTATGAGTCAAATATAAGAGGCTACCAACTAACTAATGATACAAGGTGGCATCAAATTTAGGAGAAGTACAAGTGGCAACAAGTTTGACTCCGGACTAGAGGGAAGAAGGGGATAGTTTAGAATCATCCATGTGAAAGCGACGAAAAAGGTCACAAGCATACTTATACTAGGAAAGAAAGATTCCTTCCTTGGTTTGCAATACTTGGAAGCTAAGGAAATAGTGAAAATAGCCTAAGTCATTCATTTCAAATTTCTTCTTAAGGAAGGTACAACTAGGAACAAATGTTGAAACCATAATAGGAACAAAAGATGGAACAAATTCCGAAGACGGATTGTAGGCTGAAGAAGGCACAAACGTCAAATTAGGATTGCAGGCCAATACATTTTCATCAAATTTAACATCTCTTCTAATAATGATTTCATTAAAATGAGGTTGAAGAAGTCATTAATATTTGACATCTTCAGAATATCCAAAAAAATACACTTCTCACTTTTAGGCTGTAAAAATTTCCTTTTCTCATTAGGAATGTGAGGCCATGCTACATTGCCAAACACACAGAAGTGGCTTACATCTGGCTTAATTTTATTCCATGCTTCCTCCAGTGTTATATTTTTTAGAGCCTTTGTGGGAGTGCTATTTACTATGTAGTTTGTACGGTTAATGAATTTCTCCCAATAATTAAGACTTAATCCCTTAGATTGGATCACACAATTATCCATTTATTTTAATGCACGATTATTTCTCTCAACAACACCATTTTGTTGTCGTGTATATGGAACGATGTGTTGCATTTGGATGCCATGTGAAGTGTAGTAACTTGTAAAATTGTTGTTCACATATTTGCATCCATTATATGTTCTTAACCTTTGAAGTTGATGCCCAAATTGTTTTTCTACAAGGGCCTTGTAGGCCAAAAACTTTTCAAACACTTCGCTCTTAAGTTTGAAGAATTAAACTCAAGTGTTTTTGGAGAAGTCATAAATGAAAGTTAAGAAATAATTGCACCCAGAAAAAGAAGGAGAATAAAGTGGACTATACAAGTCACTGTGAACAAGTTGCAAAGGGCCCAAGGCATGCTAAGAGGTGTTGACGATTAAAATCGTCAACGAAGTTTTGCCCGAAAAGTGTTGCTAAGGCCTATTATTATAAAAGCTAAATAATAATAGTAGGTGGGACCCCCTTGAATTATTGAAGATCATATATGTTCATATTTGATGTTGTGATGATGTGCGACACGACTTACATGGTTGATGAGATCTTGTTGTTATTGGATATGATTTGAGCTTATGAAGTGTTGGTTCTTTATGTTACTATGGCCTATGTTATTCATTGATATCATTGATATCTATTCTTATGACACCTGTACAACAAACCGGTTAGTAAAAATACATAAAAGGCAGTTTGGAGAAAGGCAAAAATACTATAACAAATGCAAAAGGAAAAGGGATCTAACTCTGCAATTTTACTATACCACATACATGAAAGGTTAAAATGGTTATGGTTATATGCTAGCTAGAAATTTAATGGTCATGCGATTTAATTGAGTTAGATGGACGATGTGCATATGGTATGTCTTGGAAGGATAGGATATGGGTGGCACATTTTGACAAAGTGATAGACACTAATGGTTATGCGATTAAACTGTGTTATATGGTACGTAGTTGTTTTGTGTATGGCATAAGTTAAGGAATATGATGGTTGCGCTATTGGATTTTAATGAGGTGATGGTTTTGATACATGGTCTGATTAATGGTGTTAATGAAGAAATTTTTAGCATGTATTAAGGAGTTAATGGAATGTGGGTGGAGGCGTCGTGCATTTACTGCACGCCACCTTTACTCCTTTTGTTGGTTGTCACCATAGTCAGGATATTGTTCATCATTGTGTGATGTGGTTATGATCTGATTTCTTAGCAGAGGGGAACCACTCGACCAACTCACATTTTTAGGTGCTTCGATCACATGTATGTCTTTTTTTGTCCATCCATGAGTCTGCTATGTTATGAAATGTATATTCGCTCGGGTGTATTGGTTTGTGTTTTCCTTAAGTATTGCAACTGTGTAAAATTCTGTTCTTGGAATGAATTGTTGGTGGGTTTCTCTGTGATAAATATCTGAAGTTTCAATGTATTGGGCCATCCCGGGTGTTAGCAGCCATAGGGGCTCTCTGTGATATTGGTTGGTTTAGTTGGAGGTTTTTTTTGGTTTTGGTTGGTTGATTGTCCTCATGCGTTCGCATCACTATGTCCAGTCTCTGGATTTTATGGGTTTAATGTTTGGAGGCACTCTGCATCACTGTTTTTTGTTCACTGGAGCATTATTTTTTTTCCACCACTAAAAGGTCATGCAATGGGTTATTTTGTTAAGTTATCGACCTTGTCTTCACTTCAATGTTGTGTTTGTTGACTAGATAACCATGAGGGTTATACCCTGCGTATGTTAAGTTTCATTATTGGTCGAGTTGGAGTCCCGCTCCTCTATTATAACCCCCTATCATGGATTTGTTACCTGTCCATGAATGAGTCATGGTTCTCTCTGTGTATGCATTATTGGCCTTGGAGGTTTCATCATTACAAGGAGTTGGCTCTATTTCTCCTTGTGTTGGCTATGGAACGAACCCTTATCCCTCTAGTCTGAATATTGATAGAGAAGATTGACCTGGTCTATCGGGTTTACTACTTGGTTATTGTTGGTTGGTTGTATATTGTCGACTAATTTGAGTACAGGCCCGCCTAGTTGGTCATGTGCCAGGCGTGTTGGTTTGGTATCTAGTCATTGCCTCTGTTATAACAATGGTAAACACTGCTTTGTTAATTGCACATTTCAATGTACACAATCACTCTCCTTTTGTTTAATAACTCAGTATTGTTTAATTGAGAGGGTCACAACCCCGATTTGAGTTGATGCGTGGGTATGTGTGGTTTCCACAACTGTTAGGTTGATTGATTGTTATGATAGTGGTGAATTGGTTGGTTGATTTTTACGACAGTGGTGAATTGGTTGGTTGATTGTTACGACAGTGGTGAATTGGTCGATTGATTGTTATGACTGTCCTTTTTCACTAAGATTATTTGGATGTTTGATTTGGAATTGGTTACGATTGCTAGATAACACTCACGCATACTACATTAGTAGGTCTGGTGTTCCTACACCATGAATAAATGCTCATTGTAACTATGAGTTGTTTTGTTAGGGCCGAACGGTTATTGTAACCTGGATGACTGTAGAAAATCCATCCATGTCATGCATTACAATTATGTGATTGCATAGGCCCAAGTTTTACACAACATGGTTGGTGGCATTTTGATCAATTTGAAGCAATACTGTGTTAGATCGATATCTCGGCTCGATGGTTAAGTTAATACTCCGTCTGTGTGTTTAGAAATTTAGAATGGAAATGTTTCATCGTGGTGTTTTTGGGTGGCTTCCCACTGTGTATACTATGGATGTTTTGGGTTCCACACTCAGAGGTAGTCACAGAGTTTAAGCATGACTTTGTTGCATCTCAATTATTTGTTTTATGAATACATGCATGTTGTTGATACCTCATCGTGATGGACAACCCAACATGTTAGAGTTACATTGAATTGGGCTTGAACAGTGACTGAATTTCACTTGCATATTTGAATTATTTTGTGCATAGCATTTTTTTGAAATGGTGGCTATGGTTTGTCTGTTTAAATGACGATCCGTTTTTTTGCAATTTTATTCAGGATTATCTGGTTGACTGCCATCATGTATGTTCAAGGAATGTCATGGATTTTAAAATATGAGCCCGATTACAACGACAATATAACTTCATTGCAATTTTTTAAACATGTCTTTGGGTATATTTGATGATTGAAGAAATGTGTGGGAATTGGTTGTATTTGATGATTAGGAGATTGGGAATGGTTGCTATCATACATTGAAAATTATTATAAGATTCAAATTAGATAAATGAAAGGAACAAAACCTCCTTACAGATTATGTAGAATTCATATTGTCTTGTGATGACACTGTGTGGACATTTGATTATGAACAGTGAACTAGTTAAATACACAGTAATTGTTATTTGTTCACAATGATCGTTGGTTAGTGCATCTCCTTTCATAGAATGTTTTATGGATCACTTAATTAATTTTATGAACAATAATCACTCTTTTTCCCTTCCATTATTTCATTTTCCGCTAATTAAAAATCCCATCACCTTCCCATATTCATATTTCACTCCTTGTTTTGAGATTGATTACAGTCAAGAGAATGTTGGTGTTAAAGCAGTTGAAAGTGGCAGTGTCTTGTTTGGATTACAATCATGTTTTATTGGTTTACTTTAAAGTTTATTGTTGTTGTCATTGAGAAGTAACCATGTTCTTTTCCCCCTCATTATATCATGTTTCACTCAATACAAACCCCTCGCATATCCCATAACCCTTTTTAACCCCCTGCTCATTGATAGACAGTAAAACAATTTGTATGGATTGGATTGCATGAGTCTAATACATTTATGAGACAAATCTATTTCATATTTTTAAGAGTTGTCATGTATGGTTATTTAAAAGACTATTTGCTAATCAATCATGCATCCAGGAATGAGTTTTTTTTCCAGTCGAGTTAGCCATGGCCGAGGAAACAAAGGTAGAGGTAATTTGAATAGAGGCCCAAGAAGGCCAAGGTTCTCCATACATTTTGATGATGAATCACAAGAGCTTGGCCAGTTGTTTCAGGTCGGATTATTCAATTGGATTGGGCATGGTGTAGTCCAAACTAGGCCTGAAAGGCCTCCTTTCCAAGTCTCGTAAGACCCCGGTATCCATATACCTCCGCACGTCTCATTGCAACCCGAGGTTCCTGAAAATGATGGATGGCAGGAGATTGTCCACCTGACAGTCCCCCAACATCATGGTTGGCCCAACTTGTCCTTGCCTGCTCCTTATCCTATTAACCCCATTGTCCAATCTTCCCCTGACCACTCGTCGGTACAATCCTCCCATGCTAGCAAGATATTGAAAATTGAGGCCCACCATGCCCTTGACAAAGGAAAATGGCCCTTCCTCACCCTCCAATGGATTTGACAAATTCATGTCTTCCCAGATGCATTTGAGGGATGATTGTTCCCATGTGATTAGCGAGATTAGGCCTAAAGGATCTGCACATCCAAAGGAAAATTTAGGAAAATTGAAAGGTGATAGTATCAATCAACGAAAGATTGCATCGTAGAGTGGGAAATATGGCTTTGGAGTTTTTATTTTTATCCATTGTTGATGACATTTGACTTCAGGAATTTTTGGACAACACGTTTTATTTGGATACATGAGTAATATTTTTTGAAAATAATTTTAAATATCATGAGCTAAATTGTCAAATATGAATGCATGAATGGGAGTCACAAGGAGGTGTGTTTTGCTTAACGAACTAGTTTTGTTAAGATTTTTATGACCTAAAGGGAGTCACAAGGGGCACCACCTACTAGTTATTATTTAATTATAACCCTTATTATGATTATTAATTCCCCCCCTAACTAAATTTGGTTGAGTCTGTTAATTAACTTAACTAATGAGTTGGTTCAGCTACTTCAACCAATTCTAATTTGTTTAAAAGAAAAAGGAAAGGGAAGAACATAGAGGAGGATAGAAGTTGAAGCATACTAAGGTTTTCTCTTTGAGTTTATGTTGAGATAGTTTAGTTTTCATTCATTCATTTATTCATCACAAGCATAATTCTCTTTTATGATAGCAGGGTCTTATTGTAGACAACAATATTCAGGGTTGAATCACATCATTTAGACACTTGTTTTTTCAAAGGTGTTGATCTATCTTTGATAGTCTGTGTAGACTTGTCTGTTTGTGAATTAATTTTCATGTCTGACAAAGGTTATTTTGCTGAGTCAAGTGGGTATCAATCTGTGGCAAGTTGATCCAACTTTTAGAGTTCATTTTTGGGTTTCTGTCAGAGGTCCTTTTGTATATTCCATCGGGGATGTCTAAGTTTGAGATTGGTCCAAATTTTTTGCATGAGATTTTGTAAATAAAATGACTCTTTGGTGAATTTGAATGAAATAAAGGATTTTTTTATATCTCATCTTCCTTGATTATCATCTTGGTGACTTTACTTCTATCTTTACATTTATTTCAGCAACTGATATGTTCAGAAAATTACATAAAAATTAAATTTCCAACAATCTTTTTGTTGATAAAAGACTAGCCTAAGCACTTGTAATTAATACTTGTGAGTTAGGATGTTATTTTTGTTGGCTATAAACATAGGGTGATATTCCCGTCTACTTTTCTCTAGACAAGCAGAGTCTGAAAATGCTTGAGTAAGATCATTTCATATCTTTTCCTCAACATTTATTTGACGACCATACTGGGGAGATCTTCAATATCTCTCCGGTTAATTTTTATACTCGATTTTCATCGATACATATTTTTCTAAAATTGATTCTTTGACCGTTTTGCTATTAATGATTGTTCTGGTTGCGAGGCAGCCCAATCTTGAGCTCGGTCTCCAGGACCAAACCAACATTGCTTTGAACTTGTTTCATACTATTTTAGACACTGGCAGGACCTGTGCTGAGCTTAACTGTTCTTGGGCAGTGACTGAACGATATATTAGTACTCAAGAAGAATTGGAGGCTAGACGTAGACAACCTAGAAATCAACAGTAACCCTTTTGTTTCTTCAAGTTTTGGCCTTTCTTTCATGTCCTTAGATTCTTGTGCTTCTAGAAGAAGAAGAGGCTTGTCACCTGAAATCAATCCTATTGCTGAAATATGAAGAACGAACGTTTTGTTATCTGTCCAACAAAGTTCTCTAAGGAGAACTTTATCTTATTCATCCAACTCGTCTTTCTTTCCCTCATCTATCATCCTTAAGATGGAATCTAGTGGTGGATCTGGTGGCACTAGAAGTGATCCATCTTCTCAATATTCATCATCATTAGTGATTGGTAGCTTATATAGACACCATATCCCTGTCCAATCCACTACAAACCCCACCAAATTCATTAAAAAGTATGGTCTTTTTCAATTCGAAGATGATGCCACAACCACACCATGGCATGTGTCTTCTCCTCTTAAACTAGCACCTGCTACTTGTCCACTTCCGAAGTTTAAAGAGAACTTGCCTAATTTTTCAAAAAATAACACTGTCAATACAAATGAACACCTGGTGGCATTTTCCAATGCTTGTCATAACATAGGGGCCAACGACAATGATACCTGCATGCGCTTGTTCGTCAATTCCTTGGAAGGAACAGTTGCGGTTGATTTATTTGATCTTCCTCCTAAGATTCAGTCTACTTGGGAGGATTTAATCTATTGGTTCCCATCCACTTATGGGCAATCCAAAAGCCCCACCGAGAAGTTAAGGGAATACAATAATTTCACCTATAAGGATGGTGAGACCATCAAGTCTTTCAAGTTGCGTTTCACTAAGTTGTACAATCAAATCCCTGAACTTATCCACCCTCAGAACCTAGCCTCTTTCATGCATTATTACAATGAATTGCCTTCCCCCTACCATCATAGGATTGAGGAAAAGGCCATTGATAATCTTGGTTCTGCTCTGCATACTTTCTTAGAGTATGAAGAACAGGTTGAAATAACTGGTCTTCCCTAGGGAGAATCATTTAAATAGACATACATGTCCTCTCTCTTAAAACTAGTACAAGATATGAACAATCGTATGATAGCATTTGAGCGGAAGGGTAATGCCTCCCCTCTCACCCCTGGAGCTTCATCCTCTTCTGCACCACCCTTTAGAAGTCTGGTTGAAAACAATTTTAAGACTAAAGCTATCCTGCCTCGGAGTTGGTGTAACTTTTGCAAGGAACACCACGGAGAAACCACATGTGAGGTAAAGAAGAGTGCCAAAGATAAGATCTTTGGTAAAATACCAGAATCTACTATCGTTGTCCTATATTTTGCAGAGCCAGAGGATATCATGGTCATCAACACTAGGAACAAGGCCTATAATCCCAAGGGAAAATTTGATCCTCCCCACATTTTTTCTAGCCCAAGCTCATCCTCAACCGCTGCTACTCTCTAGGTTCCTAAAGTTCTTGAGAGTCAAGGAATAACTCCTCCTTCCCCCTCTTCCGAATACAAGATCTTGATTCAGTTGGATAACATCAAAGCAACTGCAACCCTTCTAGACATGGTTGTCATCCCTAAACAACAGATGCATCTGAAACAATTCATGGAAGCAAAATCTTCCATTGTAGCCAATATTTCTAAAGAGGTAAACGAAGAGGATTCTTCTGTAAATAAAGTAGGTGTACATAACTATAGATACCCTGCAAAAAACTCTCGTTTTTATATTTATGTAAAGATTATGGATAAGATTTCCCATTGTTGCCTCATTGATGGTGGTTCGGGCCCCATTGTGATGTCGAAGATTATTATGGAAGAGCTAGGCTTGTCTTGTAAAAATGAAAATGCCAGAAGCATGCTCTCCTATAATAGTCTACAAAAAACAACCTTAGGCGAGATTAAGGATTTAACCTTGGTTTTATGCACTCATCCTGAGATAAGAACAACCCTCAACATTCAA
>WSFP011512311.1:0-13014 GCA_009831015.1 Picea engelmannii | reverse complement strand
GGCAGTGGATGTTCCATATATGGAGTTTGCAGAGTTTGAAAAAATGATAGAGTTTTGCTCTAGGGTTTGTTAAACTGCCCAAATGCAGGTGAGATATACTCTTATTTTTGGATAATTTATATTATTGGGTTGGTTGGAGTCATTTATATATTTCATCTTTGTGATACCATCTTGATGTGATCTGTAGGGCATTTTGCTCCTGTTGGTGAGGTTAATAGGAGCTGGTGTTTGTATTTTCTGCTTGGTTGCAATGTGTATTTTTTTTTGGTTTTTATTTATTCTAATTGTACAATGGGCCATCGAAGGTATCAATTTGGCACAAAGTCTTTGTTGCAGGGATTGCTGTCAGTTTTTCTCTTTCTCTTTCCCTTGCATCCGGTATGCTAGTATTAAATTATGAAATTAAAATCCAACATCTCAGATGAACGTGCGACCGTTAAAAAATTCTAAGTGTTAAATGTGGAAAGAGTCCCTTCTAAAGGATCTTGATGTGACCATGGCCCTTAAGGATTTCATTTGTTCTTATAGGGTTACATCCATTATTAGGGTTTGTTTTTGACATTGAATTCGATTTATATACTGTAACAGGAGAAAGCATCTTGTGTGGATATGCAATTGCTGGATGCCTTCTGTGTATTTTGTATGTGGGTGTTTGTGTGCTCGATGTGTACTGTGCATTTTGTATGTGGGTGTTTGTGTGCGGAAACTGCTGTGGTATTTAGTCCCAAAGCACACATCGAAGGTTCAGTGATCGCTGGATCGCTGAGCTCAAAATTTGTGCGACAGTATCAGGTCATTCACAAAATGGGTTCTGATGTTCTAATATTTTTGATGTTTGCAACCCAATACGGATTACCGACATTACTTCATTTGTTTGGTTTTGAAAATTAGTTAATTAATATGGTATCCATTAATAGTTGTTTCCAAGGGCCGGCAGTGGATGTTCCATATATGGAGTTTGCAGAGTTTGAAAAAATGATGAGTTTTGCTCTAGGGTTTGTTAAACTGTCCAAATGCAGGTGAGATATACTCGTATTTTTCGATAATTTATATTATTGGTTTGGTTGGGGTCATTTATATAGTTCATCTTTGTGATACCATCTTGGTGTGATCTGTAGGGCATTTTGCTCCTGTTGGTGAGGGTAATATGAGCTCGTGTTTGTATTTTCTGCTTGGTTGCAAAGTGTATTTTTTTTTCGTTTTTTATTTATTCTTATTGTACAACGGGCCATCGAAGGTATCAATTTGGCACAAAGTGTTTGTTGCGGTGATTACTATCAGTTTTTCCCTTTCCCTTGCTTCTGGTATGCTAGTATTAAATTATGAAATTAAAATCCAACATATCGGATGAACGTGTGACCGTTAAATAATTCTAAGTGTTAAATATGGAAAGAGTCCCCTTTAAAGGATCTGGATTTGACCATGGCCCTCAAGAATTTCATTTGTTCTTATAGGGTTACATCCATTATTAGGGTTTGATTTTGCCATTGAATTCGATTTATATACCGTAAGAGGAGAAAGCATCTTGTGTGGATATGCAATTGCAGGACACGTTCTGTGTATTTTGTATGTGGGTGTTTGTGTGTGGAAACTGCTGTGGTATTTAGTCCCAAAGCACATATCGAAGGTTCAGTGATCGCTGGATCACTGAGCTCAAAATTTGTGCGACGGTATCAGGTCATTCACAAAATGGGTTCTGATATTCTAATCTTTTTGATGTTTGACACTGAATATGGATTACCGACATTACTTCATATGATTGGTTTTGAAAATTAATTAATTAATATGGTAACCATTAATAGTTGTTTCCAAGGGCTGGCAGTGGATGTTCCATATATGGAATTTGCAGAGTTTGAAAAAATGATAGTGTTTTGCTCTAGGGTTTGTTAAACTGCCCCAATGCAGGTGAGATATACTCTTATTTTTGGATAATTTATATTATTGGGTTGGTTGGGGTCATTTATATATTTCATCTTTGTGATACCATCTTGGTGTGATCTGTAGGGCAGTTTTCTCCTGTTGGTGAGGGTAATAGGAGCTGGTGTTTGTATTTTCTGCTTGGTTGCAATGTGTATTTTTATTTTTGGTTTTTATTTATTCTTATTGTACAACGGGCCATCGAAGGTATCAATTTGGCACAAAGTCTTTGTTGCGGGGATTGTTGTCAGTTTTTTCCTTTGGTGTATCCATTTAGTGAAAAGCATTTGTTGCGGCCTAATGTCGGTTTTTTCCATCTTTGAGTTATATTCTTATTGTTCAGGATGCTTTTTTCATCTTTAGAGGTTTTTTTTTCCAAAGGGAAAAGTTGTAACCTTTTTATTCTTCGGAAAACATAAGAATTAGACTTTGAAAGTGTCCCCAGGCACATACAAAATTCACTTCGACGAAAAGTTGTTCGAAGGATTACTCCAAAGCAAAAAATAGTACAGTATGCTTTAGATTTAGTAGATGGACATTGAATCCATTGTTTATATTAGCAGAATGCATCCCAAGACTGAGAATCTCAAAGACAGCCTAAAAACTCTGATTTATACCGCAGAAAAACCATAAAACCATAATATTCAATATCATATTTTCCCTTATATTGATTACAATCTTCATCTTTTTTAGTATTTATGGAAAATCCTTAAATATACAAACTGAATTATCGCTGGCATAGTGGTACCAGTGTTTTCCTCAATCAGTTCCATGGCCTCTGCTTCCAGTTCAAGCGCTCTCTTTGAAAATCCATCTGCCAGTTTTAATTCTCTGAAAATGTGAGAGAAAGAGATATAAGTGAAATTTTCTACCAGCAGTTTTAAAAAATAGGCCTTTCTCATTTCTATGTTTTTATTCATTTGACCGATAACAAGATCAGGGTCACCAAGGACCTGGAGGTGAATAATATTTTTCTCCACAACGAACCTCAATAGAATGGCCAGGGCATTACATCAGCTTCGTTGTTGCCAGTTGGTGTCTACTCTTAGACCCACCCTAAAAAGATTGTGACAAAAACAGTGTACCACCTGGACCACAGACCCCTGGGTTTCCTTGGCAAGCTCTATCAAAAAAGGTATCTCATTTATTTGTTTCGACATCTTTTCTTTTTCAGATTCCCCAAGTAAGTGAAGTTTATTTGGTGACAAAACTGGAACAGAGGGATTTGTTTATTCTGAAACGAACTTGAATTCCTTGCCAGCCAAAAGGCCCAGGAAGCCACCAATGGCAGAGTTCTATGCTCTGTCAGGGATCTGTCCTTGAACCTTCCATCTTTTAACGACAGAGAAGCAGGCCAGACCTCCTTTCAAAAAGGACTTTGCACTAGCATGTGATTAACTAATTCCACATCCATTTTGTGGTGTATAGATACCTGGTTATTGCCAGGTTCTCTTCTGCACAACATCCCACCCTAGCACTTTCTTGGCCATGGCAAGCCACACGAAGATTCTTGTTTTTAAAGGGGCTTTTACTTTCCAAATCATTTTCCACTCCCAAACTGCTCCTTCCTTTCTTCCTCTGAAAACATGTCTGTTACCCTATCTTGGCTGAATATTACCTAGATGATGCTTTTTTTGACCAGGCCAAGATGTCTTCATCCATCCTCAAGTGAACTCTGCAGTAATCTCTGAAGATGGGAATTCCAGCTACTGGCTTCCTCTCCGTCCAACCCCAGTCTGTCTGTTTGCCTGCTTCCAGTCCTGATGCCACAAAGATGTAGAGGCTGGATTAGCAGCATCCGCCAAATTGAAAATACCTCGCATGTAGCAAGGTAGACACCAGAGCCTGGGAAAGACTATATTGCCCTGCACATCCTATCCAAGGGTTGGTTTATGTTCTAACTTTTCTTCACTTCCTATCTTCATGCAAGCAAGCAAGCCTGTTCCAAGAAGTGGGAAAGGATTGAACTAATGCTTTCCAGATAATGAGACATTTGCAATTGGTTAAATAGGCTGCCTTATCCTTGTGCCACAACCCTTCGTAGTTGATCAGTCTTCAAAGACTTTGCAAAAGAGATGAATATTTTTTAGGCTACACCCTACAGCTGGTTTGGGCCTTGTTATCTTCTTCCATGTTATTAATGGAGCCCCATTGTGTACTTTCTTACCTGTCCAAAGAAACTTGAGGTAGGCCAACATGGCTATCTGGATGTAGGCCAAGGACCCTACAGCTGCTCTGGGCTTTGCTATCTTCTTCCATGTTATTAATGGAACCCCATTTTGTACTTTCTTACCTGTCCAAAGAAACTGGAGATAGGCCAGCATGCCTATCCGGATGTAGGCCAAAGATTGCAAATACACTAGGATGACTTCTAATACTGGTACCATTGGTTACACCAAGTGGTTATTCTATTGTCAAAGTTTTGATACAGGCAGACCTAATCTCTATAACCATAGTTATTAAGTTTTAAGATGAAGCCCAAATGCTTTAGGCTAATGCTGAAGGGAATATTATTGTAGGAGAGAAACCAAGAGATTAGCGTTTTCTGTCTCAGAGGGGTGCGGTTAAATCAGATTTGTGCATTTATTTCTATCCCTGTGGCCTTACAGTACAGATCCATGATCTCTTTGTATTTATCAGCCTCTCTTATTGCCCATTACTAAACAAAAGAACTTCATACATAAACATCTACCTCACACCACCACCACCATCATCATAATCATCATCTAACCCCTTGTGGGGGGCTAGAACCATCATCCATATCCAAGATAAGCATATTACCAAACCACAATAATAAGATAGTTTTTTCCACTTCCATCAAAAGTGCAACCAAGGGGTGATCAATAAGGTAACCACATGTGGGAAAACCACCAAGGAGCAAGCACAATCATCCAACCAAGGAGAAGTGAAACTCCTCCAACCAACGAGCTCCATCAAATGATACAATACCATAGAGATAAGGGGCTCCATGAAGATGTCCAATAGCTCCAAAAGGAATGGGCAACAAATTTCCATCAATGTGATAAAAATCACAAAGTGGAACCTCATACAATATGGGATGTAACAGGTTCTACATCACAAAGAATTGATTTTTCTAGATAGTTCACCCACACACTTCAGCTATGTGAGTAAGAAAATCCATATACCCCTCAACAACAACATTCTTATTCCTTAAAAACCTTAAATAAAGTAAACATAGTAGAATGCTTTCCTATCATTATATGGACCATAGATATTTACTAGGGAGTAGAGTTTCCCTGTCTCTGATGAATGTAGTTCAACGCATACACCAGAATCCAGTAACTGAAAGGATTTGCTCCACCGAATGACCACTCCCCCTGATTTGCCCACTGTATCGGAAGCTAAAAAAATCCCAATATTTTTAGGAAACTAGATAAGATTCATTTTATCTTTTCTCTTGTCTCAATAGAGTGTGGGCTATAGGGTTTGTTTGTTAGAAGAGGCTACCCATTCCCCTAATGTTTAGAGAGAGAACTAACATATTTTACCCTTCCCCCTGGCCATTTTTGCTCAAAGGACTTCTCTTGATGGTTTTCTGTAATCCAATAGTATCTCTCTTTCTGCTTTTTCTCTATGATAAATTTAGGTAAGATTTCCTCTCTAGAGATGGTTGGCTGTGCCCTGATAGTATCTCTCTTTCTGTTTTTTCTCTATACTAAATTTAGGTAAGATTTCCTCCATAGAGATGGTTGGATTGTAAATGTGTTGAACCTGCAGAGAATAGATCTAGCTAGAAAATAACACACAAATTTGTAGAGAGAAATTGAGAAAGAAGCAAGAGAGAATCAACAAATCATCAACATACAGAACTAGCAGTAGAAGTGAATCAGCCGTCCTGAGCATGTAAACATTCGGGTCTGGTTTACAACATACAAAGTTCTGTGACAGCAGGTAGGAGTCCATCTTGGCATACCATGCCCTCGGAGCCTGCTTGGGGCCATAAAGAGATTTCTTTAGTCGACATACCAAAGATGAATCCTGCATAAATCCCTGGGGTTGCTCCATATAGATCTCCTCAGAGATATCACCGTGAAAAAATGCATTCATCACGTCCATCTGATGGACTTCCCATCCCTTGGCTGCCGCAATGGAAAGGGCCAAACGTATGGAATCCATCTTCGCTACTAGAGCAAAGGTCTCATCATAGTCAATGCCATGAACCTGCTGAAAGCTTTTGACAACTAGCTTGGCTTTGTATCTGTTAATCTGTTAATCCGTTGCGCTCTTGGTCTTGTCTATAGAGGGAGTTGTACTCCCTTTGTATGGCGGATTCCCAAAAGGGATTTCCAACAGCCTCGCTATAAGACTATGGATCTGAAGACTGAACCAAGAAAAGATGCCTGGGTGGAAATGGTTCAGTGGCAGTGAGTGCAAGAGGAGTCTCCTCGAAATCAGATAGAGTCCTCCTAGTATCCACTGGATCACCAACAAGATCCCCTACATTTTGAAGAGTAGTTTGGGCCCCATTGGGCCTCTGCTCTGGCTCTGCATCTGCATTTGGATGCACTGACTCTGCATCTGATTGTACTGACTTTGTATCTGAATCCTCTGAGTCAGATCTCTCCTTTGAAGGAGAGTAGTCATGTGCATGTTTATCATCTCTGACAGGTGGAAGATTAAAGGTGTTTGCATGCGGCTGCTGAGGTACATGCAAGACACTTTCCTTGAATTGGACACTTCGCTCAATGATGAGCTGGTTTGAGGAAAGATCAATAAGTTGGTATCCCTTCACACCGTCGGGGTATCCAACAAAGATACACTCTATGGTCTGTGGATCAAGTGCCTTCCTCTTTTAAGAGGGAATCCGGGCCCATGCATGTGAACCGAAAATACAAAAGTGGGTCACTTTCGGTTTGAGGCTGCTCCAAGCCTCGTAGGGGATCTTATCCTTGACAGATCTACGGGGAGATTTGTTTTGGATGTAGGTTGCACAATTAAGTGCTTCGGCCCATAATCTAGGTGGAAGTGACTTTGCATGCAACATGCAAGATGCCACCTTAGAGGAATGAGTATCACCTACAATGGTTGCAGTGATATAGTCTGTGGCTATGTTGATTCAGAGGAGGTGGAGTGGTCCATATTAGAGCAAATTGTGTAGGCATGTTCACACAACCAATATTGTTAGAGAAGTTGTGATGATGTTTGGGTTTCTTTTGGCTTGCAGAAAAGGTGATGATTGAATTTATTGGAGAGGTATTAGACAAATTTTTGTCAAGGTGGAGATTGTTGGGTGGTGACAATATGTCTCGATGGTTACAAATCAATTTTCTCTTCCTTGGACATCGCTGTTTCCCAAGCGAATGGCGTTTCATATCCATGTAAAATATTACAAATTTTTTGTTTAAATGAGAAGCTCGTGAGGTGCTTCGAGTATTGTAAACCTGACAGAAGCAATAAAGATAACTTGCCCCCATTTATTTGTTGTCTGTTGTTTGTTGTTATCATTTTCTCTATCCATTAATTTCATTGTTTGCAGGCCCATTAACTCACTGGTTGCAGGCTCGGTTCTCAGTAGTATGATCATGGCATAAGCTTGTATTAACTGTACGTTCCTTTTCATTCTCCGATTAGACTCAGGGTTTGGAGGAATTGACATTAGGATCCTTACGAATTTTCCCCATTGGTACAATAGCATGTGAAGCAAAATATTTAGTGGATGCTTTGTGAAGCAAAATATTTAATGGATGCTCTAATCCTATACACATGCATCACCGCTAAGGAAAACCGTCGTATAACCGTGCAATCCCTATGTGTTTGGTAGACCCAATAAATACGATCCATACAGATACACATGCACTATTAGCAAGCTGGCTGCAAGCAATGATAGTGACGACAAATGAAAATTCATGAAAATTGAAGAGACAAGTCACCACTAAGAAATCAATAGTTCTAACACAAATCGGTTAGCAAGGTCTAGATACAAAGAAGACAAACTAGGTAGAGAATAGCTGCATTGCAGCTATTTTCCTTGTTATATCAAGTTATATAAAAAGTTTATATTAAATTGTAAATTAATAAATGAATTAATGTAAACATTCCTCAATTAAAAAGAATTTGGTATTTTCATGCAAGGTGGCCCAATATTTATAATGCTGAGAATTTGGTATTTTCATGCAAGGTGGCCCAGTATTTATAATGCTGAGAAACTGAGTTTAAAGTGAAAAAACATTAAATGCAAACACAAATTTATTTTAAGATATAATTTGATATTTTTCTTAAGATATTATATTGTTTTGTTATAATATTTATAATGCAAATGTAAACACAAATTTAAATTTATTTTAAGATTTAATTTGATATTTTTCTTAAAATATTATATTGTTTTGTTATAATATTTATAATGCAAATGTAAACACAAATTTAATATTTTCTTAATATTTTTAAGATGATTTAATTTAATATTTTCTTAATATTTTTAAGATGATTTAATTTAATATTTTTCTAAAAATATTATATTGTTTCCAAAATTAAGTTTAAATTTATTTTAAGATGATTTAATTTGATAATTTTCTAAAAATATTATATTGTTTCGAAAATTAAGTTTAAAGTATAAAACATTAAAATACAACATGAATGTACTCTTATATATAAAAATGTCAACTAGATTTTTTAATAATTATTTAAGTTGATTTACAATTGTTTATATTTTTTTTAATGGTTGTGTAAGTTGACTTATAATAATGCTTGATATATATTGAAAAATATAAAAGAATAGTTTGAGGGATTATATGCTATATGTTTTATGAGACCAACAATGATACTTTATAACATTTTACAAAGCAATTTTGTTTTTATAAATAAAATTATATGAAAAATATATAGAAGAGAGAAAAAACGTTGATAAATTTTATTTTAATATTTTTTAAAGTTGATTGATAAATAATGATTATATATAATTCAAATTGGATACTTTTAATAGGTTCAAATTTATTTAAAAATATATTTAAAAATATTTTTCAAAATAAATATACAATTTTGAATTCACCAATTATTTATGAAAACATTAAATATTATAAGAAATTAGAACAAGAGTGGCATTTCAACAATTAATCAATATCTTGACTTTTTTTAGGCGTTAATGTTCATCTTAATTCCGGTATTATATAATATTTTATGAAATTAAAACAAGAGTGGCATTTCAACAATTAATCAATATCTTGACTTCTACTTTTTAGGGGATAATGATCATCTTAATTCCGGTATTATATAAGAATTGATGTTAATTATCATTATCTATATTCTAGATTTTACATACTAGTTTTTGGAATCTATAAATTAAAATAATTGCCTAAAATATGGGGATATATTTTTTTTGGGGATATTTGTCCAAAATCTGGCCAGAAATTGTTGGTTTAGTAGGCTTAAATGTTTATTTCTGTAAAATTCCAGTGTTTTGACAAATTTTCAGCATGCTGAATTCATTTCTGCATTCAAAAATGGATTCTGAACAACAAAAAATAATGATTCGTGTAAATTTATATTGTTGGATTCAAACAAAAAAAACCCATTTAATAAAACAGTTAACCGAAACCACTTCATAATAATAATTTATAAAATTACGATTAATTTTTGTTACTGTAATTATCAAAATTTCAATATAATATTGTGGTTGGTCTCGAGATGGAGAGTGGGACTAATCTATCGGCGGCAACGGCAAAAAGAAGGAAATGGCATATTCACTGTTTTTCTCAGGTTTGAATCATAAATCTAAACTGTGCAAAATTAAAATCTCAATATTAACATATAAAAAAATATAATAAATAACTATTTTTTTTTTTTAATATTTTAAATAATTTCTTAGAAATGTCACATTAAAATTTCATACCATACGAAATTACCCTCAACATAAACATAATTTAAATTTATTTCCATGTATTTAAAATCACAATTATTTTTGAAAAATTTATTTTTAATTTAAAATAGAATTCAAAATAAAATAAGAATCGACATTGGCTACTTATTATAGCTGTAGTTTAAATTTTCTAAGTTTTAGTTATTTTTAGGTAATATTTTTTTGGAGAGATTTGCTTTAAATCAAGCTAAAAATTATTAGATTGACAGATTTGAGTGATTATTTTTGTATAATCCAAATACTTCAAAATTTTTCAACATATTGAATTTATTTCTGCATTCAAAAATGAATTTTAAACAACAAAAAATAGTAATGTTGCGGAGATTTTGTGCATCAATTGTTAAATAAGCTCAAACTTTAACAACAGAGAATAATACCAACTAGGGCAGTCACATAACCTGTGGCTGATCAGGTCAATAGCTTATTACAACAAGCATTGGAGGGGCACAAGGAAACTGGTTGATACATATTAGAAAAATGTAAATAAAAAAAACCTAAATGCAATAAAATAAATCAAAAGCATAGACAGTTCACACTCCATAAACTAATGGGTGCCCCCAACATCAAAAGTGTGCAGTGTTTCTTAATAATATAAAAGAAATCAAAGCATAGACAGTTCACACTCCATAAACTAATGGGTACCCAGCATCAAAAGTGTGCAGTGTTTCTTAATAATATAAAGATGAAATACATAAATATTAATCCTCAATCATTTAAACTTATAATTATGACTTAAAAATATACAAATTTATTTTTCATACCAAAATATACAAATTTACTTTTCACGAAACTTTCAAAATCTATCCAAAATCACCATATTTCATAAAACAATCAATAACAACAAATAAACAAATAAAAAACTGAATACCTATTAATCATCAACACAATTGAAAATTCATTTCAATATGCAGAACCATATTTCATAAAACAAAGTTCTATACATATAAGATTTCTACCATCGATTGGATAAATAAATCGTTTACGAGGTACGAAGAATGTTCAAGGCATTGAAATTTGAAACCTTGTCCAAAATCAAAGTGAATCTGTTCAAAATATAATTTCCACTTATATCTAAACGTCATAAGTTTACATGTCTTCTGAGCTAAATAAAACACAATTGTTTTTGCACACTGCATCTTTCTACAAGCAAAACACAGAAGCAGAAAAATATTTAACATAAATTCATTTTTTTAACACTGATTCAAATCATGTGATTCGAATGTATGAAACATCGATTAAATTTATGCATAAAATTTTCCCAACAAATATATATATTTTCACATGGGATCTATAAGACGAGAAACAAATATTTCCAAAATATATATATATTTTCACATGGGATATATAAGATAAGAAGGATAGCACTCTGGGGTGTGTAGAGTATTTGAAAATAGTGGAAATGTTAAAAAAGTTTATTAAGTGAGATTACAAGTTTGAAACCTTCACCTTATCTTCTGTTAGAAGAATGAGAATGAGATGAGAAAGATAAATAAAACATGAATTTAATTTTCTATGTTTTTATTGATACAGATACAAATCAGAGGGAGATCTCTCCACCCAGACAGTAAGTCGATCGATGCAACAAAAGTACAATTTTTTATTTTTATTTTCTGCATCAGGCTATGCAGACTCCTCTGATGCAGCTGTTTCATCAAGCCCTTCGATCATCTGCTCTATCTTACAACTTATAAAACGAACAAATTCTTCCTCTTCATAGTATTTTGAAGGATCGGCCTGGAAACTCCATTCTACAACGCAGTTTCCGCAGTTGGTCATATTGTATACTTTGAAGTTGGCCACATACCCTTCTATTCCCAGGTTCCCATAGATGATGGAGTAAGTATAACAACGATTCAGAGAATCCATTGTTAACAATTTCTCCTTTGCCGATAACATACGTTGATCTGATCCATAGCTTTGGACTCCACTGCAGTATCTCACACAGCCGACTTCATTCCTTTCTCCTTCCACGTGGTCGCATTTGTCAATGTTTTTGGCATATTTATTCACATTTATAAAATCTGCACTCAACTTCCATACTCTCTCACAGGGAGATTTCATTATTTTTGTGACAGGCCCATGCCATGTTTCGCCTCCTTCCCTGCAAAAATTACGGAAATGGGCCTAGACTCTTCAGTTTTAATTTTTATACATAGATTAAAAAAAGACGCCGGCTTGATTGGAATTTCAGGATCAGAAACTCATCCAAATAATTGCACTACAGAAATCAATTAACACACAGGAATAGTTACTCACATCTGATCATTGACGATGCTCTGATCCATCTACAAATAATTGGCAAAAATTAATGCCCAAATGGTTGAAAATAATGAAAACAGAACAAACTACAACCAACCATGAGCGGTCAGCAAGATGCTACAGTAACAAAACCGAAACATACCAGAAAGAAATGATTTATTTTGCGAAAATCATGATGTTATATCCTTGTATTTGTAATTTTACAAAACAGTTGGCAGGTTTTTATGAACGAAAAGACCTAATTTTTTTGCTTCAGCTTGATCGAAACTTTTTGGGTTGGTTGCCAAGTGATTTCAGGGTTTCTCACATACAGAAATGCGTGAATCGAAACTGTTCAATTCTATCATAGCACAATCGACTCTCAGACAATGACCGATTAATGTTTATAACCAATAATAGTTACGTCGAAAGGTGTACACCTATTGACAATGGGCACAATTAATCACTTTTTAATCTAAAATTTTAATTTTATGGCTAACAATTGAAGATGCTGGCATATTCTTAGTCGTACTCTCTAATCAATGGATGAAATTTAATGCTCATAACTTCCTTGCATTTTTGAATACTTGTTTATTTTTTCACATTTACTTAATATGATTAAGAAATTACTTCTCTAACCATTGATTGACAGGTTAACTGATTAAAAAAAAATTAATATGTATAAAACTTTGCATTGCCACGTTCCTTAAGATTAAGCGTTTGTAGCTGGACGCAGTGGGAGTTGGACGCAGTGGAAGCTGGGCGTCGTTTCAATTAGCACGACAGCGTTTCAGTGGCCGATATCTTTCGGCGTTCTCCAGCCGCGAGTCGGCTGTGCTAGTTATAACGAATAATAGTTACATAATCACATTAGGATTATCTGGAAGTCGAAGAAGTGAGCGACACAGTTGCAATAATTATATTTAAAACATTTGACAAATGTGCAAGCACGTCCCCACGTTTCATCGTCCATTCATGCTCGGTGT
>WSFP011512285.1:0-13015 GCA_009831015.1 Picea engelmannii | reverse complement strand
AAAAATTATAAGCCTAGTTTAAAAATTTGAGCCTAAATCCAAAGTGGGTAAGAAGACTAAAAATTAAATTATAAATAATAAATGGTGGGGGATGAAGAAGAAACAAGTTAGGAATTGAAAGAGTAAAAAAATTTATATCTAAATATTTAATTATATAAATGTATGCAAAAGAATACCAAATTGGAACTAAGATAAGAAAGGAAATAAATGTAAAAAGGAATGTGGAAGCATATAAAGGAATCTAGTCTAGTCTAACTAAATAAATTTCCTAAATTAAACACAACTAAGTTTTAGAAAAGGCGTCAGTCATTAAAGGAAATAGAGGGAATAAAGGGACAACTAGGAGTGATTTTAGGAGTGCTTTTAGGATGGGTGAGGGAAATTGACATTTAATTAAATTAAATGATGAATTTATTGGTGCAACTAAGGGAATGGGTGACAAGTGTACGTGGAGAGTAATTCGTAATTAATTTTTAAAACAACAAATTAAATGTGCATGGAATGTGGTCACTAAGAAAAATTCTATAAAATAAATGGATGAGAGGAGGAATGGATCATGACTGGTATGCATAAAGTTTTGCTACCAGAATTTATTTAACTGATTTTACTTATGAGAGTTGGGATACCCAGCTTGAGAGAGAGAGTGGTAGCTTGACCTTGCGAGGCGAGCTAGGAGCTAGAGTTTTATGGTTGTGTTTGTGCGTGGCCCCTTTGCGGCTCGAAGGGGCTAAGGGGGAAGAAGAGTACCCCTAGTGTTGGCTAGGAGGTACCAGTGAGGTCTTCACGGTTATCAAGTGGGAGACAGGAGGGAGTGCAAGTGCATAATAAAAACTTTAGATTCTTCACCTTCGGTTACGGTAATCCTAAACTGAGATTGAACTCATTAAGTTTCAAATTAAAACGTAGTTTAATTCTATTGCATACGCATTGTTGGAAATTTTATTCAAGGTTTTAATTTTTTATTGAGATTTAAATTAATCATGTAGTTGTGGTAATCCCATATTTTGTATTCATTTCTCCATGAGAAAATCTCCCAACCTTATTCTTCCATCATGGCTTATTGATTCGTTTTTTTTTTCTCCCTGGCAAACCCTCACGCTGAATTTTAATGAGTTGATCATTGCTTATCTAATTCATGTCCTCCCTAGCGAAACCGAAGCTTTGAATCAATGGTTACATCTGTGTTTTTATGGCACCTTCACACAAGAATTGTTGCCTTTGCATTTTTATGGCACCTTCACTCAATAAATGTTATCTTTGCTCCCAAAATGAATTCACCCAACATTCATTTTTTTACTCGGAATTCTACACTTAACAATTGTAAAATTGTAGGCTCAGATTGCATTAAATATCCACTGTAGGGAATTAGCCCAGTATTCATTTTTTACTCGACATTCTACACTCAACAATTGTAAAATCGTAGGCTCAGATTGCATTGAATATCCACTATGGGGAATTCGCCCAACATTCATTTTTTTAACTCGACATTCTACACTCAACAATTGTAAAATCATAGGCTTAGATTGTGTTGAATATCAACTATGGGGAATTCTCCCAACATTCATTTTTTTTACTCGACATTCTACACTCAACAATTATAAAATCGTAGGCTCAGATTGCGTTGAATATCCATTGTGGGGAATTCTCCCAGCATTCTATTTTTATTCAAACATTCATCTAATTACACAACCACTTTGTGGTAAGGTGATTTTACCTTGTGTGTTTCCAATCCATCATTCATATCCTTGCACAACGATTTTACTCACCTGACTATGCATTTTCAAAATATCTGAGATATTGTTCTTTGCGTCTTTTTAATTTCGACCAACAAGTTCGTTTACTCCCCCAACGTTTTTATAAAAATGTCCTCTCGGCACGAAATGGGTAAATTCCCTTATAGTGTTATCCCTTTTCATTTTTGGGTGTATTAATACATGCCAACAATGGGGAATGACCATGCAAATTATCCCATCTCTCTGCATTTTTACCAGTTGATCCCATGGGCTTTTACTCCACCCAATTTTCATGTGAATTACCCTGCCACTTTGGGTAATTACCATGTGATCCCATATGTTTTTACACTACCCTAGTTCCACGTAAGTTATCCTGACACTCTGCATTTTACCAAGTGATTGATATCTGTGTTTTCACCAGCTTGTTTCCCAAGGAATTTCACGCAACAAGGTAATTTCACCCTGGCGATTTTCTCTCATTGTCTCAATGTTTCATCCTTAATTGGCCCTACGTTTTACATATTGTCTTCTCCGTTTTTAGGTACAATCCTAAGCATTGTGCCTTCAATCCACTTTCCCAATGATTTTTCCCTTGTTTTGTTGCAGTTTATTTTTCTTATTTAAAAAAATTTCACTCTGTTCTTTTATACACTCAAATATGAACCTCAATCCATTGATCCCTTCGGTGCATTGGTAATTATTTCCCCATTGTGTTCTCCCTACAACTGGAACCTTGATAATTTCTTCTACCGGGGTGTGGATGCGTAGGACAATTTATAAGGAGTAGATGTGAATTGAATATCCTAATGAGTATGTTATAATTTGACTTTTCTTATTGATAACTTGAGTTTTCATTAAATAATTATGACGGTGTTCACAATTAATTGAGGAGTGTGAAATTTAAAAATCTTCATAATTGGAATTGGTTGATGTATGATCGTTATAATACTTAGATTCTATTTCGCCACTAATATATGTTGATGTATGATTGTTTTAAATACCTAGATTCTATTTTTCCACTAAATCATGTTGATGTATGATTGTTTTAATATTAAATTCCCGTGCACCTTGGATTATGCTGATGGAATAGGTGATTGGATTGTTTGCGCTTGGGACCTAAGATGATGCATAAATTTTTACGCCTTATATTACTAGCGCACATTGTCACAATGTTGTTGTATGATTTTTTATGTGATCGAATTAAATGTGCACATTGAATGATGTTGATTTAAGCTTAATTTTGTAATTAGATCACACACGCATATTGAAAAATAAAGTTGTTTTACTTGTGGCCTTAGAATAATGTTTTCGTATGATTGATTTATTAATTATATTCTCTTGCTCCCTGAGAAATAAAGTCGATATCTCTTGCGTCTTGAATTGTTGTTGTATAAATGATGGATTAATTGAATAGAATGTTTGACCGCAATTCATTAATGTGATGTATGACTAGTTGAGTAATTAAATTCCTTGTGCACACTGAAAATATAATGTAATGTATGAGGTTTAGATAGTGGACTTCTCACACGAATGGAATTTAATGTCATGAATGATGGTTTTAGATATTAGTCTTCTTGTATGAAATGAAAATTTATAATGACGAATGATTGCATGTTGTGATTGGGATTTGCGCCATGAATATAACTGATAATTAATTTTGTGCCTTGGATTTAATGTGGTCTATGATGTGTTATGCGAATGACTACTCACGTGCCATGTTTAATTGTGGATTAGGATTGATGGATTGATGAAATTGATTATCGTTGATATTGTTGATTTATCATATTTAGTTTGGACTTGATTGTGTTAGTAGGATGTAGTCACCTCCTTGCTCCTCAGAACAGTCGCCAGCCCTAAGACCTTAAATGGTTAAAATAAATTGGAACCTGGGCTTGAGCATTGCTTATGTGTCCTGGAGGTCCTAACCTTGGAGGGTAGGTTGGGAGGGTATTCATTTTATATTCATTATCTGACTGAATGTTGTTGTAAATTGTTCAATATGATTATGATGTGCTAATCTTCTACGCTAATTATGTTTATGTGATGTTATCCTTCGTTGACGCGTTGAATGTGTCGTTAGTGATTTCCATGATGAGTAGCTAGTACTTCTTTTACTTATGATGTTGTTGCTTAGGCGCTGCAATGATCATGCGTTGATGTTAATTTCTTAATGAAAAAAAAAATTACCTTTTGTGCTTCACTTTTTCTTAGGCGTAAGAGAGGGTTGTTACATGGAGATGAAGATAAAATGAAATCAGTCCCATGGAATGGTTGAAGATGGTAAAGGAATATCGTATGAGGATTGGTATAAGTCCTTGTGGGGCATATTTTTCTTTTTTGGGTGGATCTGATAAGTGGTGGAGAAACCTTGATGAAGATACTAGACTCCACCCCACATGGGAAGAATTTGAAAAACTCTTCTCAGATAAATGGATTAGGGATACAAAAATGGAGGAATTATATATAATTCAAGATGAATTAAATGAAGCAAAGGAAGAGATTAATAAGAAGGGTGAGGATCTATGTAAGATATGATCCCTTAATGAATCACTCATTAAGGAAGTTAATAACTTAAAACAAGAAAATATTAGTAAATTGAAGTGGGAAAATGATGAGTCAAGGGAAGATTTGAAAAAGAAAGACGAATAGATATGTAGGTTATGAAACCATAATAAAAAATTATTGGATGAGATTAAAATACTTAAAGAATAAAAGAAGAATTATCAAAATCAATAAGAAATGAGGATCTTGGATGAAGAATCTACCAAAAGACTTGAGGAGGAAATATGCAAGAATGTTAAGGAATCCCTAAATACTGATGGGGTAAAAATAGAAATGCAATCCAAAATTGAAGAAGGTCATCATAATTTGATAGATGGGGTGACATTGCAGCTTCAAAAAGAGAAACAAGACAAGATTTAAGAAGGTCACCAGAAGATACTTGAAGAATTTGAACTCCATATAGAGGATGTACATGCCAAATATGATGGTATTATCTCCAAGGCTAGAGTAATCAACAGACCAAGAAAAGATGATCGAGGATGTCATTGTCTCTGAAAAAAAGATGAATGAAATTCATGTGTAGAGTGAAGGAAGTCTATCAAATGTGAAACCATATCGACACCCTCATTACCAGGGAACATTTCAAGGAAGGCAAGAAGGATGATATTAACATTATGAAGGAAGAAGATGGAATACTTGTCAATATTCATGGAATAAGGCATCGCCAAACTACTCTTCAACAAGATATTATCAGAGACCAACAACCACTATAAAGTGGATAAGCTACAAGAAAAATACAAGGAATCAAAGGAAATAAAACTATGGAACAACTAGAAACCAATGATTAAGACAAAAAAGAATTGATTTTGGATGGATAGATCATCAAAAATGGAATGAAGAAAGAAGGAACATAAGAAAATCATATTACTTAGTTTCATCACATGTGAAGCCTTTAATTGTAAAGCTTTGAGGACAAAGTGTTTTGAATGAGGGTACTATGTTGTGACCCAAGGGGGGGAATATATATGTATACATGTATATGATATGACCCCAAGGGGGGACTATATGGGCCAAAATATACATGTAATGTGTAAATATATATTTAATGGGGTCATCCTAGTAGAGAAGGGGCCTCATGTGAAAGTGTGAATAGTTATATATAAGAGATCATGTATTCATTATTAGGGAGGGGAATTGTGAAGTATGAAATGTATTTGGTTATTTGGAGGGGGTTCCCCTATTCTTTAAGAAATTATTATTTAACTTATCTATCTTGGAGTTGTGCTCCATTCTCACATTTTGTACATGGTGTGTACTTATGTTATTTTATGATATTTTGAGGATTGGTTCATTACAATATTACATTATTACATTAGTTGATTCTACCACTGAAATTTAGCTAAATATCATCATTTGTAAGACTTTTAAATATAAATTTTAGTGAATCCAACATTATTTCCTTTTTTTTTATTTCAAATATAACTAAGCATAGAGTGCCAACAACTCTCTATCTTTAATTGATTGGATTATTAAGCACACATACATACCTCTATTAAGAATTCTTGGTCTCCTTGTTTTTGACATCCACCTCCAATCCATCTTGAAGACAACCATAGAATATAGGCCCAAATCCTCCTCTGCCAATTTTCCTTCCAATTACTATACGAGTTCCTAGTTAAAATATCCATGTTGTTTAAGAGATTGTTTTGTTATCCAAATTTATGGAATGCATATGTTAATATAAATGCGTTAACATGAGAATGCTTTATATAAATTGAAGTTCTAAATTCACGGATTAAAATAATTTCAAAATGCATCTATAAATATAATCATGTTAACATGGGAATACAAAGCATTTCATGTTTATATAAATTAAAGTTCAAAATTCATGGATTAAAAGAATGTTAGATTTAGAATGATTAAGATTGATTAGAGCCTAACTTGTTGTTTATTGTCCTCTCCTTCTATAGGGTAAGTGTAGGGTAAGAAGAAGCATGTTCTCCTTCAAATTTTGTTGAATAGGTAATGGGATAACAAAAACCTTGTTGCTAAGCTAGTTCAACAAACTAGTTTATTCAACAACACCAATGTTTGCATGGTCGTGTATGTGGAATCCCAATAGTGTAGAGCTTAGAGAGTTGACAGTGGTTCAAACACTTGACAACCATATCATTAAAAAAAAAAAAAAAAAATTATCATGACCCTATATGTGATCAAATTTTTAAAAATGATATTAAACCATATGGAAAAATGGAGAAAACATTTAATTTTACAAAGTAATGCAAGATTCATTTCTAGTATTACTTGATATCTAGAAACATTACTATCATATGTATTCTTTAAATTAAGGTCTCCATTCGAACTATGCCTTGAGAAGAGGAAAAATAAAACCTCAAAATTCAATTTTATAATACAAATTAAAATATATTGAAAAAATGTTAAATGTTTACGAAAACTTTAGCTTAAAACATTTTAAAATACATTCCTATTAAATGTTTACCAAAAATTTAGCTTAAAACATTTTGAAATACATGTAAGACTAATGAAAAATCGATGAACCAATTACTATAATCCTTAACCTAAAAACATGGACTAGTAATAATTCCTTAGAAGATATATGTGTTAAGATTTTGAACCTTTTGTTTGTGTAACAATGACATGAACTATGTATTAAATTGATTTTTATATATAATAAATATTATAATACAAATTATTTTGTTAAAATATTATAATATAAATTAATTATTAATAATAAATAATTTATTACATAATTATAAATGATTTATAATTTCCATGAGTACAACATTATAATAGCTAAAACAAATATAAATATGCTCGGGCTATATGCGTATCAAATACATTTTAATATTATAAATAAAAGTTGTTGGAAGTTAGAACAACTCGAACAAATGTAAATTACTTATGTACATTAAGTTGAATAATTAAAGAATTATATGCAGAGTGAAAAAGAAAAGGATTCTTTGGAGCGGTATAATTAGGTATAATTAGGGATAATATAAGGGATATTTTTTCACACAATTATTAACTACAATTATTTTTACACAACTACTAATTACAATTAGGGATAATTTTAAGGATGAAAATTTATATTAAAATGTAGAAACATGGGTTAATTTTACTAGTCTTTAATATGCAAAATGTAAAATGTTTGGCAATAGTTTTGTAAAAATATTCAAATTTATAAAATTTTGGCGAATTTTAAGGTAAAATAATTTTATTCTATGGAATTTGGGCCAAGGTTTTAGAAAAAATGGAAATTGAGGAATATTTTTTTGGGAAAAACCATGGAAAATTAATCCATTGACAAAATTTAGCCCCTAAAATCATCTATGAAGTCTACAATCTACAATTGTAATATAATTTTTTTGAAATTGATTAAATATTTAAAGAAAATAATACAGATAATAATTTGTGCAATCACTGGATTAGAAGTGGTTAAGTTGATGCCACTATATAACACTAAGTGATTGGTTATTATAGTTTTGTGTAAAAAAATAGTATACATAACCTTACTTTGACAATCTTTATGAAAATCTTTCGCAATCTCTCACATTTTACAAGGCTAATTAATTTTTTTGTCAAAATTATTTGTTATTTGATTGTTCATTCGCATAATCATCAAATTGAGGGGTTTAACAATAGGTGAATGTTACATGTGCTATTAGAGTGTGCTTCAACATGCTAGGGAATTGGACCCATGTGCTTACTTTTTTGCATTGGATTCTTTTCAACTAATCAAAATATTTGAAAATCAAATTAATTAAATTTAAATTATTTCCTTATGTTAGCTTACACATGGAGATCGAAGGAAGCAGAGGTTGGGAAACTAGAGGTCGCAGTGCACATCCTCCACCACAACAAATGCCTCCATGGTATTCACCAAGAATAGAGGAACATGTTTAGGAATAATTACATGTGTCTACTAAAAAAGTAATAATCATGATGTGTTCCTTTGAAAGAATGGTGGGTGCACTAATGAATATGCTAGAAAGGGAAGGAGGCATTTCAATGCATGCAGAAGAATCATAAAATCCTTCAACTGTGAATTCTTATAGAGAATAAGACAATCTAAAGTTTATAGAATTGTAAGGCTCTACTAATGGACATCCAGTTAAGGCTTAATTAGAAAACATGGCAATGTGTTTTGCACAAATATATTATACTTCTAATCTTAAAGTGTGTATAGGTATCTTGTAGTTAAAAGGGATCAATTTTTTTTTGTGGAAGACTTTATTACTGCACTTGGGGATGGATGTATCCGAGATCCCCTAGGAATTGTTTAAGATGTGTTTCAATAAATTCTACCTCTTAGAGGAGTTCAATGAGAGACAACTAAATTATTTTAATTCATTGAGGTAGAGAAAAAAGTTAGTACTTAAAGAAATTTGTGTGGATGGAATGATGTGAGCAATCATTTCAATAACTTAAAGAATTATTGACGATAGGTCAATGTGAGAGTATGAGGTTATATTCATAGAGTTGTTAATATATGCACTACATTTAAACATGGAGAAGCTATAGGTTAATAAATTTTATGTGGACTGAATTATAATATCAGATTAATTTAAAACTAGAATTTTGATGCCCTACACACGCCCTACACTTTGCATGAGGTAGTATAGAGGTATACCATAGCTAAGGAGGAATTCATGGTGAATATTCAGTTAAGATCATCTAAGACTTTAGGTTCAAGAGGAAAGAGATATAATTCTCAATTATTTAGTTCATCAAGGCTAGTATTAGAATTCAAGAATGCATCAAGTGGACATGTGATAAGCAAGGAGAAATGGATTTATGATTTAGATAAGGAGACATAGGATAGTTGAATAAAGGTTGTTCTATTGATCTTGGTCTATGCATAACCCATGTATCATTAGGTTCAACTACCTTGGGATCCTATGTTATAGTTACAGGTATGTCTAGGTTAGAAAATTATGGAGTGTTAAATTATAAAGAAAATATTTTTTACTTTATAAATTATTTTGGACATAAAAGAATCCTAGTATGGATGAATAGAGGAGTATCATTAAGATTTATTTCAATGTTGTAATTGAAGAAAAGTTTGAGGAAAGGGTGTAATTTGTATGCCATAACCACTATGCATAAGAAAGAGGATACAATAAATATATAACAATGGTTTGTGTTATCTAAGTTCTTAGATGTGTTTTTAGAATAATTACCTAGATTATCACCTAAAAGAGAGTTAGAGTTCAATTAAACTCAAACTAGGAACAAAACCTATAGCAAATGTTTCTCATCATGTGAGGACTCCAAAGTTATAAGGGTTATAGATGTAGTTCCAACAACTCATAGACTTTGGGATTCATTCATCCAAGTATATCACCATAGGGAGCACTAATAATATTTTTCAAGAAAAATGATGGATTAATGGAGACTTTATATTGATTATCAACAATTAAACAAAGTTGTGATATGAAATTACTATTTGTTGCCTAGAATGCATAATTTATTTGATCAAATAAAAGGGATACACTTTTTTCTAAAATTGATTTAAGGTTTAGATATCACCAATTAAGAATCATAGAAGGGTATATTCCTAAGATGACATTTAAGACTTTTTTTGGTCACTATGAATTTGTAGTTTCCCTTTCGACTAACAAATGCACCTATGAATTTATAGGTCACTATGAATTTTTTGGTATTTATGAGCTTAATGAATGAAGTGTTAAACAATATCTATCTCGACAAGTTTGTGCAACTGTTTTTGGATGATATTCTATTATGTTCCTCAACATAGGAGGATTGTGAAGAAAATTTAAGGCTAGTGTTGCAATGTCTTAGAGAGCATAAACTATATGCTAAACTCTTAAAGTTTTCATTTTATTAATCAAAGATTTAGTATCTGGGGCATATAAATTTAGGAGAAGGAATTGTGGTGGATCTACCAAAAGTAGAATCTATTATGAAATGGTCAATGCCTACTAATGTACATGAGCTACGTAGTTTTATGGGTTTGGTTGGTTACTATGGAAGGCTTGTAGAAGGTTTTTCAAAGTTTATGAATCTTATTACTGAATTATAGAAGAAGAATTTGAAACTTGTGTGGACAGAATAATGCGAGGAAACATTTGAAGAAAATAAATAATTACTAATGAGGGATCCCATACTAAAGGTATAGGATATGGACCGATATTTTCTAGTATGTACAGATGCTTCAAAAGAAGGATTAGGTGGAGTATTAATGAAAGAAGGTGCGGTGATTATTGATGTTTCAAGAAAGCTTTGAATGCATGAAGAGAATGATGTAATGCATGATTTATAACTTGTTGGGATAGTGCATGTGTTGAGAATTTGGAAAGATTACCTTGTATGAAGAAAATTTGAGTTGAAGATAGGTCATGATGGACTTCGACATATATTTACACAAAATAACCTAAATGCTAAATAAAAGAGGTAGTCATAATTATTGAGTATGTATGATTTTGATATATCATACATTAAGGGAATATTGAATAGAGTAGTAGATGGTTTAAAACATAAACCGCATGATTTTTCAATTTTATCTTTAAAAACAAATTTAAAAGAAAAAATATTGAAATTACAATTAGAAGATGACTAATATAAAAAAGTTAAATTAAAATTAGAAAATGAAACAATAAAAATATATATACCTAAATATCAAAAAAATATACTTAAAATAATAATTATTTATTATAATATCATAAAATCATTTACATTTACGAAATGATAAAATTAAAAATAAAATAAATATATCTTAATATGTAATGCATATAAACAACTACAATATAGTTATTGATACATATAACTTAATTCAATATATCATCTCATAAAACATAAACCAAGAAATGATGTAAAAAAAATATGTTTCATCTTTTCTTAAGAAAGTATTAAGAGTTTCCCTAATGTAGCACTTTAACAAAGATGTTTGATAGCAACATAGTATTCTAGTTAAAAAGATATATGAGTGAACAATAGTCGTTTATACATATAACTTAGTTCAATATATAATATCATAAAAAAAACATAAACCAAGAAATGATGTACTATAGAAAATGTTACAAAGATGTTTGATAGCAACATAGTATTCTAGTTAGAATGATATATGATTGAACAATATAGTTGTTTATACATATAACTTAGTTCAATATATAATGTCATAAAAAAACATAAATCAACGATGTATTATAGAAAATGTTGCATCAAATTTTCCCTAATGTAGCACTTTAACAAAGATGTTTGATAGCAACATAGTATTCTAGTTGGAAAGATATATGACTGGAGAAAATAGTTCTTGTTTTTTTTTTTATAATATAAAAGCAACTTGAAGTGCGCCTTTAAGCATGACGGTGGTTTGCAGAAATTAAATTAAAGCAAAGGTGGCAAGAGGGTATAATATACATTAATAGAAATTTGAATATATTAGTTAGAGGGTATAATATGCATTAATAGAAATTTGGATGTGAAAATGTGAGCTACTAATCACCCTCGTTGTGAGTATGCCTACTTTATAAGCAAAAGCTACAATTTTTTTATATCTACAATGATTGGCAGATTATCTTGGAACGAATATTTGTCCACTTGTTATACTTGTGACATTGGCTTTCCCTAAGAGCAATATACACGTTTTCAGCTCACATGTCGAGCTATGAAAAGTTTTCCAGAAAAAAATATTAAGAAGTTGGTAATGCTTGAACTTCACACAAGCATGCAATGGTGACAAGGGAATCAAGTTCCATTTGTTTGGTTCCCTTAATCCATTATAGGAAATGGACAGCGTGAGAACTCTAAGTGAAAAGGGAGGAAATCATGAAACATAGGTTAAGATATATAATTGAAAGGAACTAAAACATAATAGGAAATTTATGTGCATGTCAATCAAAGTTATAAAATTTGATTGTAATTATCAAAGTGGTCCAACTTTCTTCTTGAGAATTTAAATATGTATTTAAAATTGACTATATTAATGTAAAAGAGCATTTCATCCAATTTTCTTATTGAGAGTTTACATATGTATTTACAATAATCTTTTGATTTAAAAAATCAAATAAACTAAATGAATGTAAATAACATGTCATTGAGATTCCCCTCATAGTGTTGAAGGTAGACCATTAAATTCTATTAAAGATATTTTTATGAATAATTCCACAAAAGATTCATTTAATAAGTCTATGCATTTGTTTGTGACAAATGACAATGTACAAAATCATAATAAGTATTGTTTGGGATTTCTACATTTCTCCATTATAAGTGGTTTAAGAGTAAGAAGAAGCATATGAGGAAAACTTGGAATTTGAGTGTCTTATTATAGTTTGATTCATAACATCTTTGTTTTTAATCCTTACTTTAGTGATGTATAATGTAAATACAATATATGGTCCGGTGCCTAATGATGTAATATGTAAACATTGTATAACCATAATAATCAAATAAATGTATTGTAGACTATAGATGGATATGGACAAAGTAATGGGGGATACGTTTCCACAAGAGAAGGGGGTCTCTAAGAGGGGGTTAAAGGCAGATTACCCATGTCTATTAATATCAACCCACTTTCTTGAATCATCATTGCCTTCTAATTTTCCCTTCAGTGTATGAAATCCCTAATCATTAAACATATGTAAGGGGGCTGTGAAAAGTCACTTCACATGGTTATTGAGAGAATGGGTTGAGTACAAGAAAGAATGAGGGAAGTGTGAGAGGGAAGTAAATCCTTTTGGGGATGAGTGATAATCAAGAAAGCATAAGAAGAGAATGAAATTTGTATGGAGATGAGTGCA
>WSFP011512284.1:0-13016 GCA_009831015.1 Picea engelmannii | reverse complement strand
TGCAGACATCTTTACCTAGAGCTAGGAAAATGACCGAAAAATGAAAGTGCTCAAAATCAAAAACTGAACTTACCAGGAGGTGCGCTTGGCTGAGGCAAGTAGCCTGGTGTGTTTGGATCTGAGAAAATCCAACTTTTGCTCCTTCAAATTTGATCTGCGGATTTCTGGACTAATGCTTCTAGTACTTCTGGTACTTCTGGTACACTGGTTTTCTGGTACTTATAGTACTTTGTGAAACTAGGGTTTCACTTTTCGGGAGATCCAGCCACTAAAAAGGTGCGTTGAGAGTGCCAAATTGATCCTTGGGGGAGGGCGCACTTTTCTAGATGGTTTTGGAGCTGAAAAGCTTCACCATTAAAAAGCCCTAATTTTCATGTACGGCAACAGCGACGTTTTTCACTTGTGAAAGATGCTTCGTTCAGCTTGGCTCTGATTCCATGTTAATGTTTAAGCCATTATTATAGTTGTTTGCATTTCATTAGATAACAATAGCATAATCAAGATCACTGAGAAATACACAATCACAAGAGACACAGCATTTATCCTGGGAAACCCTCTAGGGGAAGAAAACCCAACAAAACTTCCTTAATATAGATAGCGAATACAATGCCAAGAGATCTCTTAAACTAATGCAGAAGATCCTCTCCCAGATATGCGCCACTCTCTCTCATTCTTCTTTAACAGCAGATACGAAACTTGTCTCTCAAAATGAGCAAGTGAGTTGTGTGTCTAAGTGAGCGTTGGCCTCTTTATTTATACAAGTCTGGCACGTGTGAAGTGTCTCTTCACTGGCAGGGCCAACTTCACAAACTGGATGGGTAAACCCACCTTTATTATATTTATGGGCCTCTTTAATATATGTTGGGGCCGACTTCTTATTCTGCCTATTACAATTGTCTTTTGACCAATCCGCAAAAGGGGATTTGGTCCTATTACAATAACCGACATGATCAATCCACAATGGGGATTGATCCTATGAATAATATATCAATAATAATAAGAATACTCTTTGCAGTTACATTATTTCAACAATACCATGATATTGTTGGATATCGATTAGGCCAAGATGAATTGTAATATTGAGGATCATAATTCACACCTAGAAAAGGAGCTTGTGGTTGCATGAATCTTCCTAATTAATGAAACATGTGTTCAACATTCTGATTTATGCTTTGATATATTGCTTTTAACCCTAGCAATTGTGGACAACAGCTGGTGTCATTATTTTCAGTGCAGATGCTACAAACTTTCACGAGTGGACATCCATTATGAGCATGCTTCTTGGTATACCTTGGACAAAAAATGGCCAAGGCCTTTTTCGTATCTTCTTGTTTCTTCTTCCATTAAAGGGTCTCTAACTACATAGATAATGAATTCAAGATGTTTGTTTTCATATCCTCAATCAAGTTTTTGATTTTAGCTTCGGTAACCTTAGTGGTGGCCTTTGAGAGCAAGGACATAGCAATGCTAGATCCTCTAGCCTTTTTCTTGTTGGCTCTTGAAAAATTCTTGAAAAGGTCTCGAATTTGCCCATAATTCAACTTATATACATCTCCAAGAGCAATTAAATTTAAGGTTTCTATTAGTTCTTCTCATACCCCTCTGATTAATACCAACTTGGGTGATTCATCATCAAAGTCTACACTTAGAACGCTTACATAGTATATTGAAATCTTTCTACATAATTTTGCAAAGATTCATTAGATTGTTAAGTCACACATAAGATTTTGTTCTGTGTTTCTCATGCCTTATAGTGATCTCTATATTTGTCTCAAAATATCTCCTTCATATCCTCCCATGTATTTAAATTATCTCCTCTCAAACCTATAAACCATCATAATGCAACGTCCTTTAAGGTGGGAGGAAACAATCACAACTTTTGAGAATCAATCTTACATTCATATGTTTGGCACAAAACTTCAAATTCAATCAAGGTGTCTAGATCCTCTATTGGAAGTCCATAGAAATGTGGAAGGACTGCAAGATTAATACTTTTCATTTTAGCCGCCTCATTAGTCTCCCTAATAGGAAATTGATATTCATCCTCTTGTTCTTTATTGCCATACTTATCATTCTCACCTTTGTCTCCCATAGTATAAATGGGTCAACCTTGACCTCATGTTTGTCTTTTGTAGATGTCATTGCCACATTATCAGTTATTTCATAAAGGGTTTCTTTAGCAATGTGGGTTGTTGGAGTGGACTTCCATTGTTCACTTCTTCCCACTTGTCTTGAAATAGAGGGAAGATCGGAAAGAAATATTAGAAGATTATCCCTCCGCCTCATACTTATCATTCTCACCTTTGTCTCCCATAGTAAATAAAGTCCCCAGTCAATATGCTTAGTTTTTGTTTCAAAATTATAAAATCCCCAAATAGAAGTGCATGGTTTAAGTGGGCCAACCTTGACCTCGAGTTTGTCTTTTATAGATGTCATTGCCACATTATCAGCTATTTCAGAAAGGGTTTCTTTAGCAACGTGGGTTGCTAGAGTGGACTTCCATTGTTCACTTGTTCCCACTTGTCTTGAAATAGAGGGAAGATCAGAAAGAAATCTTAAGAGCTTGTCCCTGTTGATGATTGCAGCGATGTGAGACATTCTCCAGCTTACAAACCTGTTAGATGTGGATCACTGCAGCTATGTGAGTCTTTCTCTCAGCTTACAAACCTGAGAGAAAGCCCCTAAGAAGGGTACAAGGTTCCTACCTGAGACAGAGCTGGAACGTAGAGATGACCTCCTCCATTCAGAGAGTTGAGAAGAACTCTAGATGATTATCCAGTGGGAAAGGCGATCTGTTGAGTTAGACGTTCATGTGGTTGAGCACAAGGTGAACGTGTGAAATCCGAAAGTATTGGATGCATCGTCATATGAACAGAAATGAAGATGATGTATTAACCTCCTCTGAGCAGCAGAGTTGACGAGAAAACTCCAGATGATTCTCCTGTGTGAGGCAGTGGGAAAGAAGATCTGTAGAGTGGACGTGCTTGTGGACGAGCACAAGTGAATGTGTGAAGATCTGGTTCTTTTGTGTAATGCAGTGAGCCAGAGATATGGACATCCCTATGAATGTGTCCCTGGTGGATGAGCACTAGTGGGTGTATCAGATCCCTTGCTATATATTGTTCCAGATTCAAACCTGCATGTAACCCTAATAGTAATGTAAACGGTACAAGTTGGCCCCACCTTAATGTGATTAGTAATAAATGTAAAAGATAATTAATATGGTTAATATTAATTATAATGTTACTTAGAAGGGTCGGCCTTGTTGTGCCAATAGACACTTATGTTGATAGGACAAGTCTAATATAAGTAAAGGAAGATTCCCCATTGTGGATTCATATCCTACACACGAGTTTGGAAATTTCAGCAAGCACATTCTCTTGTGAAAAGTGTGCACCTCTCTTGGGCGCTAGCCTTCTAGGGTTTGAGCACCCTCTTGTGTGCTAAGTCTTATTGGTGGTGAAGGTCTTTCTCTTGAAGAATATAGCAAAGGATTTGGCTGGGTTATGAAATAGATATGAAGATAGTTGTTGGATCTGTAATCCAATAGTTCTTAATGCTTCTCCCAATAACCTCATCACCCATTGTTCTTAATGCTTCTCCCAACTCATCACACTCGCATTGTTCTTAATGCTTCTCCCAACTCATCAACATGTGACAAGTCACCATCAATTGATCTGAAATATGCAATAAACCACCCATGGCTGATGAGAAGTTCATTGTCATGTAAACAAACGTTTTGAGACATGGATCTTCGTGGATCAAATTTAGTAAAGATGTTGTATAATCAAAAAGGGTGAGACGAATCCCCTAGGTTCTTTCAATTGTTTCTTTATACATTTCCAAAACAAAGTTATTCGGTGATTACCCATCTTTAGAGAAAGATAACAAACTCCTCAACTAAAAACTGTTTCCCTATTTTTAGAACTCTTAAACATGAAACAATCCCTTTTTCAAGAAATGATTAGATCCAGCAACTATCTTAATAACTACTTCATAACAATTGCCACATGTCTTGGGTGTTGTTGGATCGTAATGACAACAGATGTATGCCCTAAAAAGATGTGAAATAACCTCATCTCCCATTGTTCTTAATGCTTCTCCCAACTCATCAACATGTGACAAATCACCATCAATTGATCTGAAATATGCAATAATCCACCCATGGCTGATGAGAGGTTCATGTCACGTAAACAAACGTTCTGAGTCATGGATCTTCGTGAATCCCCGGCCATATGAGTGGCAACTTCATCCTATCACCTAAAACCAAAAACTGCTAACACTTCCAAYATGTAAATTCATGCATTTATACTCACTCTTCAGCAAAATTCATTTATCAGACATAAAATCTGAATGTGAATGCATAAGGTCTCAAGAGTGACAAGAATACATTAAATTGATGAAAMAGACACAAAGAGAAGGTAAAAATGGCCATGCTCAAAGAACACTGATGAAATGAATGAGCAAAATAAGGYAATTACCAAGGTCATCACTCATCATCTTCAYAACATGAAACAAATAAAAAATTAAARTTGAAGGCTTTTACAACATGTGAGAGATAGCAACAAGAAATAACATCACATGTCATTCCACAACCTTGTTAGGACATCAATCAACGTTCATAATTCATCCTTACCCTCTTTTGCATTAAAGAGGCATGGCATGAYTACATTGACATGTAAGTTGGTAGTCATCATATCATTAACCATGTCTAGCAATGGAGCAATGTGACATTCATCAATTAAGAACTTAATAAATTGAAGATTATAGGCGTCAATTAATCAGCAACCATTTCACCTTACATTGTCTCGCAATGGAGCTACATCATTATGTTTATATCCCTAGAACAACTAGAGATCACTCGTACTCTTCTTAGTCATTATCAAGGTGGGTGTAATCAACTAATCCTCACATCTCTAAAATGAAGTGAGCAGCGCATAGCTTTCACTTTTATTATATTTTTTACTTTAGTTCATTTCCCTTGATGCACTTTTATGCATCTAGCAAGATTGTCTGTGATAGAAATAACTTATTGGTCTAAACAAAACAAAATATAGCGCATTCATCATAGCTCAATTTCTTTTATCGCATACATTCATCCCCTGCTTACAATTTGTTGTTGTTTGCTCACACATGTCATTTCAAGTTGCATCAGCATTTTAGCTATAACTTGCTTTATTCATTCTTACTTGTCTTTTCAACAGTTTTGTTGTATGAAGAAATGCTTGTTGGAGGGTGAATTTTGTCATATAATTAAATGCTTGCTGGGGAAGAAATTTAAGGACTGGAGATTAAATTTGCTTGATTCCCCAAACTTAATCACATACTTGCTATTTCAGCACTGTGCCTCCTTTTGCCAAGATTGGACCTCATGAAATTAATCTGGACCTCATTATAAAAAATGCTCTATGGCAAGGTCCATATCACACCAACATCTCATAAAATTCATTTACTGTCATACATAAAAGTGATGAGAAGATGTTTTGCAGGGTTCAAGCAGGTCAAACTTAATGGCAAATTTTACCAATATTTTTTTTGCACTGGCACTGGCAATTTTTGCCCAAATTTCATTGTCGTCAAATTTGAACATGTAACAGAACCAGGTAAATTAGGCCTCACCTGACAAAGACAAAAGAATGCCTGCAAAAGTAGGTGCTGAAAAGAACTAAAGGAAGCTGGTTGGAGGTTTCTGAGGACTTAAAATTTAAATGACCTAGCACTTCAAATAATAAAATTCCTTTCGTGCCAGGATGAAGGAAAAGAGAACAAATGTAATGGCTGGTTCAAGAATAAAGGTGACCAAGAACCTCCTCGCATGGTTGTTCTATGGCCTAATGTTAAGATTTCAGGCATTGATACTCTATTTATTACCATTTTGTTCATTGATGCGTATCATAGACTAGAAGATGATGCTGGGTTATATCCTATTGACGCCCCACTTTTTGTGCACAAAGTAATTTTCTCTCCTCGGTTACAACCAAAAAAAACAAATTAATAATCTTACAGGATATATACAAATTCATCAGAATTTTTGGTACACCCTATTACAAACAGTGTAATGCAAACTTGCCTTGTGAATCCAGTACAGATGGCAAGAAATATTTGTTGCTGAGGATTTAAACTAACACAAAAGAAAATGAATATCACTGCTTCAGAGCCACCAAATTGAGAATATTTTTAGGTTCTTCCTGCTTGAGAAGACAGTTCTTGTGAATATTGAGAAATAGGACTTGCGATATCATTTAGAGTTTAGGACACTGCATGTGATCTCTGGAATGCAGAAAACAATGTCTTTGGAAAGGTTTATTACAAACCAAAAGCAGCATCCCCTATCCAAAAACGTTGTTCAGAATCCTCTTTGTCAGTTTTCCTTGTTCCTGTCGTCTTTGTTAAGAATCTTCAATGGTTGGTTTTTGTGTTCCTCGTGAATAACATTAAATGATCACATATCTTTAAGGATTCATAGTACAAGCTCTTCATCCAAAGAATGTAAAATTTTAGTCTGCACCAACTCCATTGCTGATCACATCACTTAGCACTGACTGACTGTCTGGGCATGGAGAACAAGGAGGTTGTGTATGCTCTAGTTTGGAAGCTTTTAATTTTTCGATCTTTTTCTTCAGAAACGCTTGCCGCAATTTCTCCCGATTCTTTTCAGCTTGAATTTGTCGTCGTTGCTTTAAACCAGAGGCCTTTTCCCTAGCTTCAGTGGTCTCTTGGTTTACTTCCCTGCACAGGAAAAGATAACAAATATGAAATCTGAAAGAACAATGAAACATTCAGCGCTATCTTAGCAGATATTTAATGCTCTAATTCCTTGATGGATGTGGAACCTAAAAATGGAAATCTTACCTAAACAGAAAAAAAGGGTAAGCCTTTGTTATGGAGCGACTAGACAGCAGCTTTTTATTAAGTGAGACTAGACAAGGGATTTGAGCAGAGTCCTTTATACTTGAAGGAGCTCTGTCAATCCACTGAAAATTTTGTCTAGACCTCTAAAAAAGAGATAAGCCAAATAACATCCCTTTCAGGTTTGAACAGATGTGGTTTTACCATCTGGACCTGAAGAAGAACATTCAAGAATGGTGGACCAAAGATCTGCAGATCAGAGGGACAAAAATGCTCATCTTTTCTAGGAGACTTTAACATGTGAAGAAAAAGTTGAAGGAATGGACCAGCAAGGTCTTTGAAAACATTTTTAAAAGAAAACATGAGCTAGAGGCAGAAATGGTTAACCTTCAGAACGAAATTGAAGTGAATGGTTTGAATCAAGATTTCATGGATATAGAAGATTTAAACCTGGATAAGATTTACAAAAGAGAGGAAGTGTTCTGAGGCATAAGTCAAGTGTTCAATGACTTAAAGATGAGGACAGGAATTCAGTCTCTTTGTCATGAAACTTCTCAGATGAGAAGGGACCAAAATAAAATCTAAATAAATGCCACAGCACTTATGAGTCGTGACATGAACATTTGTATAATCCATGGATGAACAGTATAAATTTTACAAAATTTTGTTCTTTATGATGATGGCAGTATGATATATCAATATGCCAACTGGACCATATGGATCTCTCTTGAGAGGGAGATTTATAAATAAATACTTTTTTCTTGGCAAAAAAAGAACAATGAAACAATACAGCCTTTACATTCCTTACAAGAACTCATACCTTACTAGTCTCTTATGCTCGTTGCCAACTCCAGAAAACCCAGTCCAACCAATGCCTGCATGTTTTCCATCTGAATCTGAAAAAGATATATCACCATTCATTTTACTGTCATTGTCCAGGATTCCAGTTCTATTGTCCCCTTGCAACCTTTCAAGCTCAACCTCTAAAGTTTCCTTCCGAAGGAAATCCACACAGTATTTCTCATTTTCTTCATCATCTGGAAGTTCTCCACGCACAAGTTTTGCATAAAGTTCTGCTTTCTTCTCCAATGCCGCATAGCTAACTGATCCATCATTCTCGGCTTTCAGTTGAAGTTTATCCCTATTGGAAATTGCAAAAGTTATAGTGTGTGTTGGCAGAACAATTAATATATAAGCAAAATCACCTATCAAACATGAAACCCATTGACAGCATAATTAAATATTCACAGACAACAGGAAAAAACTTCACACTATTCCTTTTCAGTTTACACTGTTCAATCTTAATTCAAAAAGCTACAGCCACCAATCAGCGTCCAATTCAAAAGGAAAACTTCAAAAACATTGTAAAATATACGAAATTGTCCCTTTTGAAATGCTGTGAAATATATGAAACTGTTTCACAAAGTGAAACAAACACAATTAAAAAGAATAACAACATTATCAACAATAAAAATAAAGTTTTAAATTGTAAAAATTAAAATTATGGCAAAATATTTCCAGTAGGAATATTGGATTCAATTGATTACTGTTCATTTTTAAATTGTTGTCTGTTATCCCCCACTTTCAGGGATAACTAGGAGATTATGTCTCGAGGCCCACAGGTCCTAGACATGGAGTACCAAGAGCCAGATCGACTTGAGCATGGCCCTGGAGGGCCCATCTTTTCTCCCTTTTACCGCCTCCACTTTGTCAGCAGCATCCATCACCTTCGGCTTAGTCCCATCAGAGATGGTTCTTGCTCCATGAGGTAATGAGTCTGGGTATCATGGTATGTGTCACTCTGATCCTCAAAACCTTTGAATATGTGCATTTGATTCTTTTGTTTCTGACAGGTGCTTGGATCTTATGCTTGTCCACTTGACCATGTCTAGGGGGAATGACAGGATGCCCTAGCAAGCTTGTGTACATAGGTTTTGAGTTGTCACTGGGGGGATTTCTGAAAAGCCATCGTTCGTTCCCATCATACATACCACTTTCCATCTTATTTCCCGCTCACCCATCCCCTTGCACTGGTCTGGGCATAGGGTTAGGCAATCATTTAGGGATTGTACCTTACTCTTGTGGGAAGAATGGGCTAAAGGCCTAGGGGGTAAAAGCAGCTAACAATAAAAGCCTAAAAATAAAACCTCGAGATGCTTCGCCCAGGGATCCCCAAGAAAGCAATAAAGAGATTCTCAGTAAGAAACAAAGGGACCCGTAAAAAATAAATCAAGACCTAGTTGAGGGATAGGGGGTCTCATCACGAGCCAGCCTATTAAGTCCATGGGTGCCTAACGGTATGACACTACTAGCAGTTGGTTACCACGCCAGGGTAGTGGCTCTTGGTTGCATGGCCAAGAGAAAGGGGGTCTCATCACGAGCCAGCCTTCTCATTTCCGTGAAAGTACTTGTGGGTAACATTGCCACCTTTGGTCACCAAGCCATGGCAATGTCCCTTGACTAGCTTCTTGAAAGAAGAAAGCAATAAAAAAGATAAAAACAATAAAACAAGACCTGGTTAAAGGATAGGGGGTCTCATCACGAGCCAGCCTATTAAGTCCATGAGCATCTAGTGGTATGACACTACCGACATCTAGTCACCACGCCAGGGTAGTGGCTCTTGGTGGCATAGCCAAGAGAAAGGGGGTCTCATCACGAGCCAGCCTTCTCATTTCCGTGAAATGCTTGTGGCTAACATTGCCACCACTGATCACCAAGCCAGGGCAGTGTCCTTTGACTAGCATCTTGGAAGAAAAAGAATGAAGATAAAAGGCATGAATGGGCTTGGAAACATTGCATCTATGACAGGTGCAGCTCACCCTCCACAAAAGCACCCACAAGGTAAGCCATCCCTGCTATCACTGCACCGATAAGGCAAAGAAGGTGTCAATGGTATTTCCACATGCTAATGGGATCTTTGTAGACGAGACCATCTGCAAGTCTTGACTGACCTCGGTACCAAGTTCGGAGTTCTACGCTGTCAAGTCAAAGGGGTTTACCTAACCCAGAAAAGAAAAACTTCCTAAAACCTTATCCTTTCCCCTCTTCTTAAAATACCTAACAATCGTATATTTTCCCCTCTTCTTAAAGTACCTGACAATCTACTCTAGGGCTTTCAGAGGTGATTATTCAAATTTAATATATCTATATGAGAGTATTGAAAATAATTCGTGTGGTGACTGGTGGGATAGACATGGGTCATATGCTATATGGTATTTATTATCAACTCTTAATCAAATGTCCATGAACTCTTGTGGTTTTAGGATTAGTGTTGCAGGAGGACGGAATGTGAAGGAAACCTTTGGTGATCCAAGCACCTAAATATGCTTAGTAAACAAATTTTAACATGGTTTAAGAAAACAGAACGGTGAATCGGATGGCATATTAAAGGACCACATAAGAAACTCTGTAACAGCAGCGGATTGAAAAGTAATTTTAGAAAGAAAAAGGGTTCGGTACCTGTGAGCTCGATCTTCAACGCCGGAGTTCTTGTTGGAGAAGATATCGTGAGGGGCATTATTCCTCTTCCTTGCGCGATGCAAATCAACGTCAGGGGCGGCGTCCTTGTTGCGTTTGGCTTCCTCTTGGGTTCTATAGAGCTGAGCCCTCAGTTCTAACAGCGAAGACACGCCCACCCCTTCTATGGCCTTCTGTTTCTTGGGCATCACCCCCGACTCTGTCAGCCATCCCAGCGACCCTATTCTCTTCTTATTCGCATCCATTCTAATTCAACTGAAGATGCTATCGCATTTATGCTCGTCCTTCAGAGCCTTCAATGCCCTTTACGCCTGCGCAGCGTCTCCAATTCTGAAGTTGCTTGGGTTTTCCTCTATCGGTTAGGTCTTTCATATCAATCCAGACGAAAGTAACAAAACGAATGCTTGTCGGTGGATAACCGCGAGCGATGCCACACCTAAATTTTCGATCGGAGGCCAAGGGTATCAAATGGAATCCAAACACGAAAGATAATATCACCCTTATTTATAACTTATTTATAATAGATAAATAATAATAATAATCTAAGGTCATGGTCAACGGAGAGACCAATTGGTGCATGATATTTTTTCGTTTGTGAAATAAGGAAATAATAATAATAATCTATGTTTAAGGTTATGGTAAAGGGAGAGATAAATTGGTGCATGATCTTTTTTCGTTTGTGAAATAAGGGACAGCTTAGTTTAGTTGATTCCGAAAGTTTATAAAGATGTACATATCTTACTCCTTTTCGATTTGACCTATGATCTTTAAGGAGGAAACATATGTTCTTAACCATTAGGTCCACTCAAGTCCATTAGGAAATGGAAAATCATATCTTCATTGTCATTCTCGATTTTAAAGATATTTATTTGAGTCAAAAAGAAAATGATAAAATCATTCATGGTGTTGAATAGTTGGGTTGGGGTAATTTCAATGGCGTTGTCTAATTGTTCTACCTTTTGGCTTTTTTCGTCGGAATCCGGAGACATAAATCTGCCCGAAATCACTATTTTTTTGTTGTTTAGAATCCATTTTTTAATGCAGAGATAGATTCAACATGCTGAAAAACCCTCTGGCTGCTCGGATTATACATAAATAATCACTCAAATCTGTGGATCTAACAATTTCTCATCGGATTTTGGGCGAATATCCCTGGAAAATATCATCAAAGAAGGGCCAAAACGTAGAACGTTTAGATTACGGCAATTTCAATCCCTAGTTGGGTATAGAGTCTTTGTTTATTTATGCGAGGAAAGGTATTTGATCTTTCGAAATTAGTCTCTCTTCATCATCAAAGGCATTTGCCTAATGGTTAAGAACATGTGTTTCCTTCTAAGAGGTCACATGTTCAAATCCAAAGGGGGGTAGGGTATGGATACCTCCGTAGACTTTACCAGTAAAATCGATGGGCGGAGGGGGTCTCATACACCAATTTGGTATCTGGCTTGGCCTTGACCTTAAAAATAGATTATTATTATTATTATTATTATTATCAAAGGGGTTTAACACATGTTTCACGAGGTAAAATGATCTAAGTGAACTTTAATATAGTATGTTAACCTTTATAAATAAGCCTAGATCCATCTTAATCTTGTATCTATCATATGTTGAAGGAGATAAAATCCTTTGAGGTGTAAACCTATATAAGAGTCCAAAAATTTTGCATCCATCTTAACCATGGATCTATCATGTGTCAAGAGGGATCAAATCCCCACAAGTTTGCAGCTTGAGGGATGATTTTAGGGGCTAAATTTCGCTCATGGGCTAATTTTCTATGGTTTTTCCAAAAACGAGATTCGCTATTTTAAAAATGATTCGCCCCAATTCTATAGGATAAAATTATTTTACTTTAAAAATCGCCAAAATTTTATAAAAACTATATAAAATACTTAGAAAATTGAATATTTTTACAAAAAATCGCCAATCATTTATAGTTAACATATGAAGGATTAATAAGATTTGCCAAGGTTTCTAAATTTTAAAATACATTTCCATCCTTAAAATCATCCCTACGAGTCTCAATGCATGATAGATTCAATGTTAAAATGGACATAGAGTAGTCGCAATTGCAGGTAACTATGTAAAAATTATATTTGTAAGCATAAAGTAAAATAAATATGTTATTTCATTTTACATTGGCTTACTAGGGATTTTGACTATTCCATCGAATCTACTCAAAAGTTTACTATGATAGTCACTACTCGTTGTCTACTATTTCAACAAATCAAATTCAATCACTCATGTATTTTAATATTTGTGATTTGCACTAATTTGAGTGTGTAAGATTTTAACAAGGTTGTGTGGCAGCGTAGTCCTTGCCAACAAGGTTAGAAAACAAATTGTGGAAAATGGAGTCGAATTGTAAATGACGGAAATGTTGTGTGCAACATGTATATCACGAAACATGGGGCAAAAGTAAATGACGCTTGGAATGTAGAGCACCATTTATTTTTTGAAAGTACATAACAAACTACAAATTTGTTGACAGTGGAAGAAAAAATTTGGAAATTTAAATGCATTTGCCATATGGACTGGTGAAAGATAAAAATGTATGAAGACATAAATTTAAAAGGAGATACGAAAACAATTATATTTGAAAATATGTAAAAATATAAAAGCATGGGGCATAAGTAAATGACGCTTGGCATGTAGAGCACCATTTATTTTGAAATATATAAAAAAATAAAAGT